>WMED01010007.1:0-16001 GCA_019650415.1 Pipa parva | reverse complement strand
TAGAGATGGTTGTGCTTGAAAATCCCAGTAGATCAGCAGTTTCTGAAATACTCAGACCAGTCCTTCTGGTACCAACAACCATGCAACGTTCAAAGGCACTCAAATCACCTTTCTTCCCCATACTGATGCTCGGTTTGAACTGCAGGAGATTGTCTTCACCATGTCTACATGCCTAAATGCACTGAGTTGCCGCCATGTGATTGGCTGATTAGAAATTAAGTGTTAACGAGCAGTTGGACAGGTGTACCTAATAAAGTACCTAATTACCAACAATATGTACTATAAATAGATAGAAAGGAAGGAAGCAAATCTGCATAATAATAGACTCTAAACATATAATAACGAGGTATTGCTCACACCAACAGGCTACAGCCAGTGGTACAACCAGTGGTACAGCCAGTGGTACAGCCATTGGTACAGCCAGTGCTACTGCCATTGGTACAGAGAGTGGTACAGCCAGTGGTACAGCTATTGGTACAAACAGTGGTACAGCCATTGGTACAACCAATGGTACAGTCGGTGGTACAACCATTGGTACAGCTAGTGGTACAATCATTGGTACAGCCTGTGGTACTGCCAGTGGTACAGCCAGTGGTACAGCCATTGTTACAGCCAGTGGTACAGCCATTGGTACAGCCATTGGTACAGCCAATGGTACTACCAGTACATTCCATGAGGTGAGTATACACAGAAGCAGTATTTTGATGTAAAACTGCTTCTGCGCTTGCTCACCTCCGTAAGTTTAAACACAAACCAGAATGTGAACAGGATCACTTCACAGAGCGGAATAGATCAGCTTGCAAATGAGATCAGGAGGCTTCATGGTAAAATCCCTATAGTTTAGTATTTCTTCCCACCCCCTTAAGAATTAACCCAAGATAGAACAAGCTAATAGTTCCCCTTTAATTTATCATTCCACCATATGGAAAGATCATTTGAAAAAAAGTTTTAGCAGAATGTCTCTGTTAGCGCTGGAGAGTAAAACTATCAGTATTTTCCCTGCTCCCCCCTTAAGAATCACCCCTTTAAAATGAAAATAAATGTAATCACTAGAAATGTATTTCCATATTCTGTAAGAATTGGTTATTCAGATAATATTTGTCCATACAAACTTATTTAACATTAATTAATATTTGTACAAACTGTAAATGAGATGTTAAGACAGCAGCAGCCGCAGACCGGGGTTTCCTGCTTACGAACAGCCAGTCATTACAAGGGGAGGGATCAGACCGTGGTTTCCTGCTTACGAACAGCCAGTCATTACAAGGGGAGGGATCAGACCGGGGTTTCCTGCTTACGAACAGCCAGTCATTACAAGGGGAGGGATCAGACTGGGGTTTCCTGCTTACGAACAGCCAATCATTACATGGTAAGCTTATCTCTCTCTCTCTCTTTCCCCCCGCCAGCACTCGATGACGATTTCCTACACGATTATTTCTGGAAATCATCGAGTCATCGACGAACACCGATTATATAGAAAATCGGGCCGATTTAATCAAAACTCGATATCATTGCTCATTACTACTATTCAGTAATACAAATATAATACAGACATGGGAAAAGTACATTACACAATGAAAGTAGAATATCACAAGGATACTTCACTTTAAGTGCTGGGTTGTGGTTGACACAAGAGGATGGAGGTCCCTGTCCCATAGAGCCTACAATCTAAATGTAGATGACTAAATTCTTGCAACTAATTATTAAGTATTATTATTATATTAAGTTATTATTAAGTAGTCAAGAACAACAATTATAAAAAAAAACTAGCCCCTCCATCATTGTCAACAGCGGCCTGACCTGTCTGGAAATCAGCCCTTGGAGAGCCTAAACTAGTAAAGATAAGAATGTGGTTAAGAGAGAAAGAATATCTCTAACATTACTTGCACATAAATATAAATCAATAAATAAATAAAGATACAAGTCCCAGTGGTTTGGGAGCATAATGGTGCTGTTATTTATAAAACACATTAATTTGGTCATAAGGTAGATTTGTTGATGTAGTTAAAGAAAAGCGATTTATCCAGGTCAGTACCGATCCTTGAACAATCACTGGTTCAGATACTTGTAGTATTTATGTCTGTGGCAGATGTTACTGATTGTAATATTATTTTCATGAAATGAAATACCATAAACCAGCATTTAATCGTAAGGATGTCTCTTTTTGCAGATTTCTAGTGAACATACTGTGAACAAAGCTTGAGACTGAACAAACCATTCTTCTGTATTAACATTCAGGAAAAATAACAGGAAAGAAAATGTCAGCGGTTCTACTTTGTACTTGTAGAAATTCAGAGTATTTAGAGTATGTTGAGTATCCCTCCTCTTTCACTATGGACGCAATAACAGAAGGAATTAAAGTCAGGGTCAGACTGGTTCACCAGTGGATCCTCCCATGAGCCCCAGTATTGGGGGGAGGGGCTCATGCTGGTGCCAAAAAAATCTCTTTTAAAGGATTACTAATTACTAACTTTTATTAAATGCAATTTATTATAATTAAAAAAAAAATTCTTACCTGTAAAGAAGTGCTGTACAGTACTTCTGTATTGCATATTCCATCTTCATTCTCTGCCGGCGAATCTACAGCGTCCCGAATCACCCGATCCCTCTAAAAAGCGCATTTCTCTCCAGCCATGCTCCTACTGAAGCATCACGTCAGCACTTGCTAGAAGTCACATGGATAGTGTGCACGTGATCAAACCTCCTCTCTAGATGACGTGCACACTTTCCATGCGACTTCTAGGGAATGCCAATGTGGGGTTTCACTAGGAGTGCGCCTGCAGAGGACTGCGCTTCTTAGAGGGTGTAGGGAATCACTCAAATGCTTTAGCAGTCTTTTGGGATTAACATGCTGCAAACAGTGACTTTATGAAGTATTTGGCTTTTATTTCCACAAAAATAAACTTAAACACAGCCTTTCTTGGCAAAACAAAAAAAAAAACAATCCCAATTGAAAACTAGTGTTCCACTATAAAAAGTCCCTTCTAAGAATACAGTGGGAAACGGCAACTCATACAGTTCAGAGTTGTAAAACAAAATCTACCTTCCCCTCTCCAGGAATCACTCTTCTTAGGGTCTCAAAGTGCAGTCCAGCCACAGTCCTATAACAGGGTCTTTTCCACAGGTCTCTGTGTCTCTTAGAGCACTATCCACAGAACAGAGCTTCCTCATTCAGCAACACCAACCCCCACCCACAGGCTTTCCCACCTGCCTTTTTAACAAAGATTTACTCTGGAGCTGGAGCTAATCTTAAGAACTGGGCTGTCCTCCAGCCATAGTAACACAGTGTTGGGGAAACATACCTTCCCTCACACAGCACAACGCTATACCCATTACAAAGGATTGGGTGATTCAGGACTCTGTAGAGTCACCGGCCGAGTCTGAAGATGGAGTCTGCAACACGGAAGTGCTGTACAGCATTTCTTTACAGGTAACATTTTTTTAAATTGATAATAAATTGTATTTAATAAAAGTTAGTAATTAGCATAAATAAATAAAGGCGTATTTTTTTAATTTTTGGCCAGTTTGGTCCATCCAGTTCAGCCTATTTTCCTGCAATGTTGATAAAGAGGAAGGAAAAAACCCATGAGGCAAGAGCCAATTATCCTCATATTAGGGTAAAAATTCCTTCTCGACTCCAAATATGGAAATCAGAATAATTCCCTGGATCAAGGTCCCACCTCCAGTTATCTATTACCCATAACTTGTAATGTTCTTACACTGAAGGATCAGAATAATTCCCTGGATCAAGGTCCCACCTCCAGTTATCCAGTACCCATAACTTGTAATGTTCCTACACTGAAGGATCAGAGTAATTCCCTGGATCAAGGTCCCACCTTCAGTTATCCAGTACCCTTAACTTGTAATATTCTTACACTGAAGGATCAGAATAATTCCCTGGATCAAGATCCCACCTCCAGTTATCCAGTACCCATAACTTATAATATTCTTACACTGAAGGATCAGAATAATTACCTGGATCAAGATCCCACCTTCAGTTATCCAGTACCCATAACTTATAATATTCTTACACTGAAGGATCAGAATAATTCCCTGGATGAAATGTGATAATTTTCTCCCTTTCAGGTCAAAAGCAAAAGGCAAGTGTGAACCCTCTTTCTGTATTTTTTTAGACCAAAAATTGTCAGCTAAGAGTTATTTTTTATATATTGAATCTGATCCTTTATCAATCTTAATAACCATATGTAAAACAATTGAAAAGATCAGAAAAGGCAAGGCGATTGCCTCCAACCTCGTTTCAACCACAACCCGGCACTTAAAGTGTTGTATCCTTGTGATATTATACTTGTAATGTGTAATACACTTTTCCCATGTCTGTATTATATTTGTATTGCGGAATTGTACAGCGCTGTGTAAATTAGTGGCACTTTATAAATAAAATTATTATATTATACATACCTTTACATAAATACCCATTAAGCAGCCTTGAGTAATTACCAAAAACACTAGATTCTTAGGGAGCAGCAGCAGAAACTTCCTTCAGTTGCTGTAGTTAACTTATCTTTATGAAGCATTTATAAAATATTAGTAGGAATTGTGACTTTTATTTCAGTGGTACTACAGGTTTAGCAGCATTTATAAAGTGTGTTATTTAGTTATAGCAAGAGATTAACTTCTATGTAATAATACTGTAGCAATTGTCCCATGGTAAGTACAGCTTGACAGGCTTCTTCACAAATTTTGGTAACAATTTTGCAATCCCAGAAAATTCCCAAAATGTGCTGTGATACAGGGGGAAAGGACTTAAGCAGCTCAGCCAGTGTTTTATACCATCTATGCAGTATTTTTATGTTCAGTTTGGAACCATTTAAACGTTTCTACAGTTGTAAATCGGTCTGATTGTGGTAAAATGTTTTGAATTGATTCTGTAAAGGTGTGACAGACAGTCACGATAGACTGTTACTGTGGCAGTCCCGTATTTATAATGAGAATATTGTCACAGCGCTGAATTGACAGGGTTCCTGCTACTATTCTGGAAACGTTTCGCTAAAAGGTTTAGAAAGTGTTGTGACAATGTGTCAGAGTAAGTTAGTAATTTACCTCTGAAATGAATATAAAAACAATTGTCATTTAGGGGATTAGTCTCTGCAACAATACTGGTGACAAGTTAGTTATAGTGACATGGTCAAAGATAATAAAAATACCTTTATTTATGCCAATTACTTTTATTAAATACAATTTTTAAAAATAAATTAAAATTCTTTGCTGTAAAGTAGTGCTGTACAGCCTGTGTTGCAGACTCCGGGGATTATTCAGGAAGCTCCGAAGTGAGGCGAACACTACGTGCCTCACTTCGGAGCTTCCTGAATAACCCCCTCCATCTTCAGACTCTGCGGCGTCCCAAATCACCCAATCTGTCTCAAGAGTGCAGTCTTCTCCAGCCGCGCATCGGCACTTCCTAGAAGACGCACGGAGAGTGTGCACGTGATCAACGCTTCCTCCCTGGATGACGTGCACGCTCTCCAAGTGACTTTTAGGAAATGCCAACGAGGGCTGTTTTAGGAGCACGGCTGGAGAGCACTGCGCTTCTGAGCGGGATCTGATGATTTGGGACATCGAAGTCTCCCCAGACTCGTGGGTGCAAAGGGGTTGTTTGAAATCTAAATGCTACTTTTGTTCACACCCTGCTTAACTTCTGTACTACACATCCACTCAATACCCATCCCTCAAACTTTCACTGAACCAGATAAACAAGGGTTAATCTACAATAATGGCACTGGCAACGACGGCGGGTGGGATGAACATATAAAACACTGTTTTATTTGCCTTTTGAAATGTATATTTACCCGGAAAACAAAAAAAGAGAAAGGAAAATTGACAGGTGACATGAGGACGTCTGCTAAACTGGATATAGGTTTGGAAACTACCGGTAGTACAGGATGGTATTCTGTAAGGGAAGTCACATTTTGGAATCCCCCTCCCCCGCCATAAAGAGAGGAGGTGCCAAGTGATAATCAAGTTTGTTTAAACACTGGTCGAGTTTGTTTCCAGCAATGGACAGCTTTTTAGTTCTATGAATCTTAATCTTGCACCACCAGCAGGGGGAGATATTCTTCACTGTAAGGGCAATAAAGTTGTGGAATTCCATAACTAAGAAGTAGTAATGAGAGATTCTTTTTGATTTAAAGGACTGGTTGGATTCTTTAACAAAAGGCATTACTAGTTATAAGAAAATTAAACTAGTAGTGAACCAACTATGGGATCAGGAAATAATGAATCGATGTAAAGATTTAATTGGCAGCTTTGGCTTCATGAGCCTTTTTTCCCCTCTTTCCTCTAAATCAACATGGGGATGGGGGGGTTACAGAGATTTAACCTAACATGCTTTATGTCATCTTTAAACCACACATACTTTGTGACTATGAAACAATTAATTCTACCAATATAAAATCACCATAATTATAGAATAAGTTCAGTAACACAAATGACTGCCGACTGCAAAGAAAAAAAAAAAGTCTTAAATCACTTTTTTTTTTATTACTAAGAAATACAAAATACAAAGAAAAACCATTACAAAATGCAGGGAAAGAAGAAAGCGTAGGGGGAAAAAAACGCAATATTAAAAACAAGTGAACGATGGGGAAAATCTGGTTAAATTTAGATGATGAAAATAAAAACTTTGACGTTCCTAACATCTAAATAACAAATCAACGTAATATTTCATTTCCCTTGAAAGCCCTTAGGGTGCCGTAGAAAAGGCGACTGCGCTGAACTCTGCATACGACTATAACCAGAGTTCTGATAAAAGAAAATACATAAGAAACATAGAACTGAGAAAACGTAAGCAAAGACTATTGAATAAACCAATCACTGAGGCTCTAGGGGTCCCAGAGATCACACTACTTTCATGCTAAACAGTTGCAGCGCACACGTTTGGAGCCACATAGAATTAGAAGAATGTTCTGGCAGTATAACGTGCATTATTGTTGAAGGTTATTTTATAGCTGTTATACACTCTAAAGGTGCTGAGGCTGCTTGCTAATGATGACCATTACTGCAACATTTCACATTTAGCATCTGCAGAGTCTGCATCACACGCATGATGTAAGCGTGTTGCACTAATCACTTATACCGATCACTAATTGTAAGCGTACACAAGTTGTGTATGAAATGAACCACACATTATTAGAACTGAAACGTGAAAATCAAAGGCTGTAAAAACGTAAACTACGATCCATTCCTGTGGAGGCCAAGAACTTTGCATTCTGACCAAACGCCAGGCCAGTTGTAATAGCGCTGTGATCTAAAAGAACAGAAAATACAATTAAAACTGGCATAAGAAAAAGAGAATACGAAACATACGCCTGTAATCTACACCGTTAACAGAACAAAGTGTCAGTGATTGAGAAAGAAGGCACCAGTGACTCATCATTGGACAGTGAGAGTTTAAATTGGACAGAGCAGACCCATATACTGTAGGTTTCACAGAACAGCCCAGAATAAGCAGGTACAGGAGGTTTAGGAAAAAGGCAAATAAACTGTATAGAAAAACAACTATCAAATAAAGACTAAGCAATCCTATGGAAATGTGATAAGTGACCGGGCAAAAGTGCAGTTAACAAAAAGAAAGGAATCAAACTGACCTGTGAAGTGTAATACTTCAGCCCACTGCTTGCAGATATAGACCTGAATATCTGTCCCTCCAACCGCCAGGTATGTACCACTCTGATCGAATACCAGGGAGCGCACCTTAAAGAAAACATGCACCTTTTTAAAAGCAACAATGTATATTGTACAAGGTCTAAAATATTGGTTGTGCACTTTTACCCAATACCCAACTGTATTTCAGCGCACAACATGCCAGCGTGAAAATAAAATATATATGGCTCAATGAAAGCCGATAGCACTTACCTAGTTCCAGACACACTAGTGTATGATACACAACACCCAAAATGTGACCACATACAAAGTGCTGTGAACACTGAGGGAGCATTCACACTGTCGCTGGTAAGTACAATAGAAAAATACACTTAGCGTTTTTTTTTTTTTACATTAACATATGATGCATTGCGCATCATACGCTAGTGTGAGCCTAGCCTAAAGAAAGCCCCATTTACCTATTCTCAAGCAATAAAGGGATTAAGAAACTCCTGTCAGAGCTCAATATCCCCCTGTAACCAACTTCTTTCTTCCTCTCGAGTTCCCTGCTGTATGTAGCCACGCCCCCTCCTTTCCCAGACATCCTCTCTCCACAGCCAACTGCAAAGGTGGACGAACAGCTCTGATCTGCACATACCTAACACAAAACGTGTTCTCTGAACAGTGAGTGATGTTACTTGGGGGCGGGGCTTATTGGCACTGCACAGGAAGAGTCTGTACAGAGAATGGGAGAGGGAGCAGGGCTGTTTAAACAAGAGGCAAGTACTATTTCAAGATACTGGAAAGGTAACCACATATCATAAATATATTATGCCTGTGTTACATTTAGATTTATTCAATCTTTATAAGTCTCCTTGGGTAGAAGGAATGCACGGCTACTCTATCCTAGGCAACATGCAACAAAACCTAAGCCCTGCAGTCAAAAGTTGCTTTGAACAGAATTGCTAATTGTTTAAAAAAAAAAAAAAAAAAATTGTAATTTTTACTGAAAATTCTTGAAAAACAAGAACTAAATTGTGCCTCCTCGATCGGAGTAGAAATAGAAACACCGGGGGAAATAAAATTAATAAAAAGTTTAATGATTTTTTATTTATCTACAGATCTGCAATGCATTACCTGGTATCCCTCATCAAGCTGCAGAGTCTTGAAATTTTTCAGTTTTCGCAAATCCCACAATTTGACGCTGGAGTCATCAGCAGCGGTAGCCAAATAATACCCATTCTCTGAGAAAGCTATGCATGAAACAGGTCCAGAGTGGCCTGGAAAGTTAGCCACATTAGACCGTTCCTACAAAAATAAGATATGTTTACTTCAAAACAATGACAGTCAAGCTTCAAAAAATGGTTAATAGAGAGGAAAAGAAGCGTCATGACTCAGTGCGAAAGGATTGTTACCTTGAGATCCCATATCTTGATTTGAGAATCCACTGTTCCAGTTCCAAAAATAAGACCATCAGGATGAAACTGGGCACACGTTAAAGCTGCAGGAATAAACCATTGTCATGAAGTTCAGCAAAGCGTATATAAACATGCACATTTGTATGTGTGTTTTTGTGTACACTTATGTATCAGATGACTACTTACCGCAACCTGATGACTCATCTGTCACTTTGGTAAGTACACGGCCAACGTGGATATCAGAGAATGCCCAGTACTGTGAAATAAGATTAAAGTCAAATCATGATTGCTGGGCAATGAATTAAAAACAGTCCCAGAAATCTGTGTAAAGCTTAAAAACCCTACTACAAGGCACCAATAGAAATGTGTCCAGTTGCACTTTTAAAGGAACAGTCCAGCCCAATTAGTAAAAAATAAAGTGTGTTGTAAATGCATATTACATTTTTTCCTAATATACTGAGTCTTTTATGTGAGTAAAGGAATGAATTGTTCCATCTGTGTAGCAGTACACAGCTCCTTCTGTGTTTACTTCCTGGTCGGATTCTTGTGTCACTGACACAACGGCGTCTCAGGTGACTAAACTGTTTGTTTAAACATTCTGATTTGTAGTATTTATTATTACCCCCAGTGCCTATACTAGTGATATAAGGATAAAGAATTGCTGGTTTTGTCCAGTTCTATCTTATCCTTTAAAAAGGAAGGAGAATGCAATGAGTTCTAGAAAATATGAATTTATAAAAGCACAAATATGGAACCATAAGCTTTTATACTTAAAGGGGAACTATAAACTTGTTAAGTTAAAGGGTGATTTGTGAGGGGAAGTTACTCTATTCTACAGACTGAGTTTAGACAAAGAGTAAAGCACAGTAGCAGTGTTACATCACAAAATGGCTACCGTGTTCGCTTTATTCGGAAGCAGAAGTGAAGAGATCGAGACGCATATCTAAACATGTAGTCATCAGTGGAGAACAGAGAGCATGGGTAGAGCTGGATCTTAGAATTGGTGAGTATCTCCCCTTTATAGAGGTTTATTGTGCTTTCTGGGCATCAAATTGTGTTTATAGAATACGTCCAAATGTATTCTTAAGTACAAACCGCTATAATAGAATATATTTAATATTCAGAAAAATATTAAAGTTACAGTGGAGAAGCTTTGACGTTCATGTCCTTGACTGGAAGGGAGGAAAAATTATGAATTAAAAGATGAACTGCAGGGATTCCATTTTGTGTTACATTTATTAGTGACGGAGACTTGGCAAGGAAAGTGAATATGCAGTTATTAAACAAATTAACAGTAGAGGGCAGTATTTTTTCCCCCAGAATGATGACACTAGATAAATATATTACGCCTTTTCAGTCTGCAGAAAAGATATATTTGTAGTTGTAAGCTTCCGTACAACATTGTGGCTGTAATGTAAAGCTAGTAAAAAATAAAAATAATATATTATTATAATTTAATTTAGACCCTTTCAACTCCAACATAAGACATATAAAATAGGGCTCCTTCAGGCCAGACAAGCGCTTTGAAGGTTAAACAAACATATAATAAAATTATTTTATTCACAAACATGTGAAATCCATCTCCATTACCTCATCCTCAGAACAGCTGAGCAGGTAATCCCCAGTGGCGTGTAAACTTAGTCCAGTCACTGGTCCTTCATGAGCTCTCACTACCTGAGCACATGATGCATCTGGAACAGACCAAACTCTAATTGTAGCATCAGGAGAGGCAGAAAACACCAATTCCTGAAAGAGAGAGAGAACAATGCTGGGGACATGTATAAACTCACTAAAGCCACAAAACAATAAGTGTGTTATATGATAAATGTCCCCCCTACGTGTAAAAACAATTTGGCACGAGTCAACCAGCTGCAAAAGACTTCACTTTAGGGCAGATTACCTGTATGCTACCAATGAGTTATTTCTGACCGCTAGCCGGATGGCCTGCCGGGCACACAAAACACATCGCCCAGCTTAACAAAAAAATATAAAATCCTGCAATGTTCCAGTTCTTAACATTTAACATGCCATGCATTCACCAAAAAACTATCAAAAATGTGTCCGCTAATTCACTGTTCACACCAATATTCTCAAGACCTAGATGCTAAGGGGGTTATTCACAAAGGTGCGAATTCGACTGTCGAATTCACAAACGGCGGATTCCCATAGCAAATCCGCTACAATTTCTCCATTGTAAAGTCGAGACAATTTTTTAATGTTAATATTGCGACAACTTCCCCATAATAAAGTCTGGACTGCGACAATATTCTCATTATAAACACGTGACTGTGACAGTAGCAGCCTATTGCAACGGTCTTTCTCTGGCGAATTCGAACCTATACGCACCAATTCAGACTTTAGTGAGTAAATTCAATCTTAGAGATTTCTCATTAGTCTGCATACTGTAAGAAGTGAGTAGGTGATGTCTGTGTGCTTAGAAAAACTGCTCAGCTTTCTATCTGGATGTTATAAACCTAGAGAACTAGCATACAGTAAAAACCTGTAATCAGACAATGGTAAGAAAAAGGACAATAGATTAGTGATGAGAAAGCCACACAGTCAAACGTGACCAGAAATCACAATACTCAATGTATCATAGCTGTTATCCCAAAGATTGAGAAGAATTTAGATATTACAGTTCTACTTTTAAACAAATAAATATGGCTTCTTTGTTCATGATACTGTAACTATCCCCCTTAATAAAATGCTAAGTTAGAAGGTAAGCTTGAAAAATATATCTGCATTTAAACAACCCATTGCAAATGTAAAGTTGTGTGTTACCTGGGAAGGATGAAAAACAACATTAGTGACTTTCTTAGTATGACCCTTAAGTGTGGCGAGAATCTGCTGTGAGAGTGCGTCAAACACCACAACGCTCTTATCCGCCCCACCTGTAAAGCAGAAGATTTAAAAGAATCAAAATACATTTAGTTAGTTCAACCACGGTTAAGTATAGTAGAAAGGTTAAACATCTCACCAATAAGGGGGGAATTCACGATTGTGTGAAGTGAGCTCCGAATCCTTTGGCTCACTTCGCACATGGTGTTATGCTCTCCCTGATGTCCTGCACGCGGACATCTGCGAGCGTTTTAAAGGGATTCCAGTCTCAGCGAGGTGACTCTTTTGGTCTCGCCGAGACTTGAATCCCATTAAAGCGCTCGCTGATGTCCACGTGCAGGACATCAGGGAGAGCATAACACCATGTGCGAAGTGAGCCGAAGGATTCGGAGCTCACTTTGCTCAATGGTGAATTCCCCCTTAAGTGTTTTGTTAGTTCAACCACGGTTAAGTACAGTAGAAAGGATAAACATCTCACCAGTAAGTGTTTTGTTGGTGTCTGTCGGGCACAAATCCAAGGCCAGGATACCAGGAACACTTGCACTGTGCAGCCCCTTTAAGCAAACATTGGTAACGATTTAGCCTCTCATTAAAACTGAAGTTTTACAATAGTGGATAAAAACACCAGAACTTTTACTTAATAAAGTGTTTTCATGAAGGGATATAGATCCCTGCTCAATGTAAATGATAAACTGGTACAACAAATAAAATGATATACAAAGTCTAAGTGAGACCAGAATTAAATATAAATAAATTCAGAATATAAAAGTCTGTAGCATGTAATCCAACGCAGTGCGACATTGGCACATGTACAGACTAGAGGCGCCGTTTCAAATACATTGTAAAAAAAACTATTGATTAGAAAAGGTAAAAGAGAAGAATATGGAAAACCTGGCAGTAAAAAAGTGGTTGGCATCATCGAACACATCTTCTGAAAGAGGTCTGATTATTTGTAACATTCAGTTCAATTATTTGTAATCTCGCTGATTTGTATATATTTTACTTATTCAGTGACAATAAATCATCTAATCTATTTGATGTTTTGGCAATGGGTAAATTACATGAAATCTTGTACAAGGAGTGGGAAGTTAGGAATAAAAAGGAACAAGTTATCTATAACAAGACAACGTACCACATGAGAGGAGACCTGGTGATATTTGCTGAGTTCTTCTGGTTTAACCAGATCTTCAGGCACAGTTTTACCACGCTGAGATGAGAGAGACGTAAGAGGGTAACATTAGATATAAATTACACGAAATATTAAAGGAAGAATATAACGCCCATGGACTACTTTCCTACCTTTTTACGCTCAGTAGTAAGCACAGTTGCCTTGTCTTGAAGCTGTAAGAAAAATAATCTTTCAGATCTGTGTTGCACCATAATCGCTTTCAGCTTAACGTCAAAATATTCAACGAATGATCTTTACCTTTTGAATGATTTCCGCTGACATTCCAACAAGTTCTCCAAGATCCATTGCCTCTGCAGTCCCCTGCAAAACGAGAGACATTAAAGGGCGAACGCGTTAAAACATACACGTGGTACAGTTTAAAATTACCAGACAAGTAACAGCAGAAAATGGATTTGATTGGTGGGACTTATTTCTACAAAGTATCTGGGAAATGTTCTCTCCGATTCCTAGTTTATCACTGAGTTTGTTGTTTAAGTGACATCACCAGCCAGTACCATTGTTAGTTATGCAACTTTAGATAATATATAGTCATGAAGTACCCCAGAAAAGCCAGGATAATGAAACTATTTATTCTTAAGAATGAAATATTGTTCTTTGCAGAAATCAGTCAAAATACAAAAAAAATCTAATACAGCTAAAGCTATTTTCGGGCACTTTTTGGCATTTACTTACAGCTGCTCCAGCCTGTGGTGTAGGGTTCGCCTGGGGTACAGAAATTCCAGCCTGGGGCTTCAATGTAGCCAAAGCTGTGTGGGTAAGAAACAGCTTAAATTACTTATAAAGAACATGAACCACCACAAGTTTAGTGAAGATTTATACACCAGCTATGTCACCCAAACAATAGGCACATAGTAAACACTCAAAGGAAAAAAACAATAACAATAGCGTTGTAGCACAAAAGGAAACACTAGACGGATCTTTTAAAGGAGATCTATAGTAAGTTTTCATACTTACCTGACTGATGTAGCAGCAGTACACTATGGGGGTTATTGGCTAAATTCCTAATTGTTGCGTAAAGGTGTGAATTTGCCTGCTTAAAACAGTGGCAATAGACTGCTAGTGTCTCCATCGCGTCTTTATAAGGAGAATATTGTCACATTTGTGACTTTACTATGGGAAAATTGTCGCGGATTTGCTATAGAAATCCAATGTTTTCACTGGCGAATTCTCACTTTAGTCAATAACCCCCTAAGTGTACTGCTGTTAGATCAGCATTCATCTCATGACCCTTAGCCCAGGATTGCAGCACCAGGTTACTTCCTAGTTATGTATGTGACATGGATCGTCACGTTACACCTCTGCTTCCCGAATTTTGCCAACTCTGCATGCGCAGATCGAAAAATAAAAAAGTTTGGTGAACTTTGGTGGGGGTGGGCGGGTAGCATGAGACTATCCATGTCACATACATAACCAGGAAGTACCCTGGTGCAGTGAGGTATTCATCTCGCAATCCTGGGCTGTGGATCATCAGATGAACAGTAAGTGTACCGCTGCTAGATCAATCAGGTAAATATAAAAGTTGACTAGAGTTCTCCTTTAGTAAACCTATTTTACAGTCTCACGTTGCACTTGTTACCTTCACGAGCAGCAGTCACCTCCTTGGTAAGACGAGCAATGACACGGCAAGCAGCGTCATGTTGATACAGAGCATGTGACAGCTCCTGGCGAGTGGTCTGTAATTGCTGGCGGAGTGTAAAACTGTGAAGCATCACAGCATCCTGAGTTAAAGAACAAACATAGAAATACACTAAGTTATTATAAACTGCACCTCACCATGGATCAGTCAGTCAAGCAGATAAATGAAACCACATTGAAATTAAAGAAGAACTAAAGCTCATCCTGCCTAAGGGTTATTTGTAATGGGGCATGCTAATTATAATCACCTTCTTCACCCCAGTACCGGCTCCTGCTTCAAGAAACAAACAATGATCTTCTTTACCGCTGTTCCAGCATTACTATCCTATTCAGGTTCACGCCCCTTTTAAACATCGCTGATTTTTTCTCCTGTGCATGTTCAGTCAGCGATGTTGAAGAGAAAGCAGAAAGTGAACAGTGTTGCAACACTAACAGAAGAGAAGAAAATTGGCTTTTCTTGAAGCCGGAGCCAAGGCTGACACGAAGGAGGTGACCGGAAAGTATAGCATCTCTAATTAACAATCACCCCTGGGAATAACGAGCATTGGATTATCTTTAAATAATTAACACATTTATGGTTGAGCGGGAAAAGGAATTCATTTAATTCAGATCTTAGGTTGAAGCCTTTGAACAATTAGGACAATTACCTACAACTCTGAGCTAAGCCTCTACAATAAATCCAGAAGGGAGAATGAGGTTCTGTTAAACAAATATCTTATATCACTGCCAGTCTTTTATTTCAGTACCTGCAGGGTGTATAATATAGACTAAGTTCTAGAGGTTTCAAATACCCTTCCCTCTCTAGTACAGCGAAATTGTGTTGCACAGAGCTATCAAGTGAAACAAATGCTCAATACCTAAACTGTTACTTAGTAATATAAACCAAATCTGGAACACTTGAATATTGTTTTCTTCTTTAGAAAAATAGTATTTAATTTATGGCATCAGGAGAGATATTAAATAACACACCTTTTAAGGGACTAGCTTTAACCATTCCCAAAAATAACCTTCTGATACACACAGCATAAACTAAGACACAAGGGAGGCATATAAGAGAACCTCCATGCCCATGTAAACCAAAATAAGAAGGATGTTGTAAGAACTGAAAGTAGAAGTTATTACCCTCACAATCTTAAGATTTTAGTAAAACTAAAATAAAGATACTTACCCATTCATCCTGTAAGGACTTCAAGATAGCTGGGATACTTGTTGCAGATGGTGGCTTGGGGCGAATCGGATGGGCAACTATACAAGATAGAGTGTAGCACCATGTTAGCCATAGATATAAACAGAGACAAGTAGAATGTAGCACCGGGTTAGCC
>WMED01010006.1:0-16001 GCA_019650415.1 Pipa parva | reverse complement strand
CTCTGCTTATATCTATGGCTAATGCAGTGCTACACTGTACTTGTCTCTGCTTATATCTATGGATAACACGGTGCTGCACTCTATTTGTCTCTGCTTATGTCTATGATTAACACGGTGCTGCACTCTACTTGTCTCTGCTTATATCTATGGCTAATGCGGTGCTACACTGTACTGCCTCTGCTTATATCTATGGATAACACGGTGCTGCACTCTACTTGTCTCTGCTTGGGTATATTGTGGCACACTGTCACTATATACCTATCAAACAAATCTGGATGTTATTATAATTATAGTTAATTTGAAAAAAAAATCTTATAATGCTTTGCAGAGTTATACAACATAATCCTTCCAAATGAGTCTAGAAAACTCACAAACTGTCAGACTCCAAAGAAACTCATGTTTAAAAAAAAAAAGATAATTGCTTCCTAATCTTCAAAGGAGGAGATGGAAAAGAATGTTCTCCACAAAGTTCCCCCAAAAGCAAATGAACTGTTAGACAGATTTTCTCTTTTTAATAAATACTCTCATTAATGTGAATTGATTTACATGTCATCCTTTCACTTCTACTCTAAAAGAGATGATTACATTGTAGGTGGCAGATTGTTTTATTCATTATCTTTCTGTAAATAAAGACAATTATGAACTGAGTATGAAGATACTGGTCAGCAGTTTTCACATATCATCTGTATTATATTTGATTTGGAAAAATATATATATTTATATTTCAAGTGCTTGGCCACATTTTAGTAGGATCTCTACAGCCAAAGAATCTCAAAGCATTCTCTTGGGGCCTTTCCAAGGGCTACCAGCAAAAACCATGGGCAACCCTCAACCTAACAAACAGAGCCACCTTTTAACATTTTACATACCCAGTTACACTGAAAATGTGAAAACTGTCCAGTTACAGTATATTGCTCAGTGCCCAATAGGCCAACAGATGCTTTGGTCTTAATGGATCTCCTACAGAAGGGCTACCTGTACCCCAAAGGTGGCCCTGGCTTCTACTGTATAGTATTTTTAGTACAACCAGAAAACAAAATATAGAGGTATATTCTTTTTTCAGAATTAAACTAAGATAGTTGAATGGTAATTGTTAGTATTTTAAGATTCGGAAACCCAAGACAAGATCCAAGACAACAATGACTTTTGAAAGAACATGGTTTTATTCTGTATAACAGTTCAGGCACCATACAGATCTGCCAAACACTGGTTGTAGGTTTTTGTGCTACAATTGTTGGTTTTTTTGTTATTGTTGTTTCTTTCTAGGAAACAGCTTTCTAGGAATCTTTCAAATAGTGGACAAACAGCATTTCCTATAACCACACATAGAGACATGACTGTCAATGTGTTTTCAAACCTTAGAAATATCTACTCTATCCCAGCCTCCTTCCCTCTTGTGAACAACACAGCTATTCAGGATTGAAGCCAGAGCTGGATTATCCACAATGCAATGCAACCTAGGCTTCTGCCTAGGACCCAACCATTCAGAGGGGGCCAAGGCACAACCCCTTGCCATAAAATCATATCTTTAGTGGTTTATCTCTCAATGGTTGGGCACTTGGCAGAAGTTAAAGGATTATTTGCCTGTTAGGATTGTGACTCACCTGCGTTCCTCCTCTGCAATCCAGTATCGGTGTTTGTCATGGCCGCTATTTTATGCGGATTCTAGTCACGGGCAGTGTGCTCTTCTGGCGCGTAAATAGCCACTGATGCCTTGGTTGTGGAGGGACAGGGTGAAGATTGGGTGTGTCTTATATTCTGTACCTTGGGGGTTGCTAGCAACAAGTCTTCTATGGTTCTGGTTCCTGCTGCTATCTCCTTCTCCTTCCTCTGAATTTCTAATCCACACCTGACACTGTCTAGGGCTCCACTGTGTCTCAATCCATCTACAATTAAAGCATTTAACATACAGTATCATGGTCTAAAACTAACTGCTGTGTCAAAATTAATTCCTAGGATCTTTATACCAGTCAGTATCTGCGATGGACATTCTTATCATTTTGATTCTGATTAATATTATTGGTTTGAAAACATAACAGTTGTGAAGATAAATTTAATTCCAATGATGTCAACCCTCATCTTGTATTGAAATTGGCACATACTGTATGTCTGTAAATTGTATTTTTATTTTTGGTGATACCTTTTTTATTGGACTAATAGTCAGTTTAGATCAGCGGTTCTCAACCTTTTGAGAACCGCGACCCCAGGCGCTGACGTCATAGTGTGACATTTCACCCGAACGTCATCACGTACGTGCATCACATGGGAACGTTTGAGCGAAACGTCATCACGTACGCGCGTCACGTGGTGATGTTTTGGCCAGACGTCACCCCACAGGAACCCTTATAAGGGCGCTTCCGGGCTCAGCAGTGGTTGAGCAACCCCTGGGTTGAGAACCGCTGGTTTAGATAGACAAGCTTTCAAGAGGTCTGTCCTTCCTTTTTCAAGTCTCAAACTATCTAAACTAATTTACACATAAATATATATGTATATGTGTGTGTATCAATTTTAGGGTAGGATTTCTTAATAGGACCAGCCCTGTTATTAGTTAGTGCTAGAGTATTTACTTAATTCAGGAATCCGATGTCCTGCCACTTCACTCCCCTGCAATGAGGCAGTTTTGAGGAGCACAACACATTGTTGAAGATCTAAAAAGCTGTGTAGCTAGACAAAGATTGGATATTCTCTTATAGGTTGTGTTAGGTGTCCTAGATATGGTTTAGGTCTTGGCTAGCTCTAACCAACAAGGAATGAGCAAGGGGTAGACCCCAGAGGTTGACAGGTGACAATACTTCCCTCAGAGACAGTGTAGGTCTTCATCCACAGAGGTGATAATGTAAAGCAATGTTCCATGAACATCCACTGACTCGGCTAGCAATTGCCTTCAGTTCAGCAAATAAAAGTGGCCTTAAAGGTAATTGCTAGCCAGGTCAGTGGATGTGGAGAGTAAGGGTGCCTAAATTACACCCCCCCCACTCAAGAGAGTGTTACACATATTTATTATATTACCTTTTTAAAAGGACAACTGAGATCTGTCACAACTGTTCATGGATGGGCCCAGAAAATGAATCTAGTACCAGCTTTCAACCAACTGGAGGGCCCAGTCAGTCCCTGTCTTCAGCAATGACTCTTTTAGGGCCCTGGACTTCCTGCTGTGGGAGGACCAGGGACCAGTAAGCATAGGTAGAATTTCTGGTTTTGTGGGGAAACCAGCAGAGGATAGGAGTCCAGTTCTTGACTTTGTAAAACACAAAGTCAATCAGGCAGAAAAGTCAGGGCTGGCTACAAACAAAATCTTAAAGGCAGACCAATGTCAAACACAGGAAATAGGAGACCACCTTGGGCAAAGAAATAGGAAATGAAGCAAGTTTATATAGGTCTGGGGAGTGGCTGAATGATCCGCACCTGATCTGATTAACTGTTTCGGGAAAGCAAGTTCATAACTAGTTCGAGAACAGCTCATAAATGCTGAGTATTATCCAGCTCAGGGAAACAACAGTGTAATGGTAGAGCTACTGCACAGGAAACAGCAAGTCCATCGTTCAGTTCCCAAGTCAAGTCAAGCAGTGGTTCCAACAGACTCATTGTCGTGCCCTACAGGATTTAACCTGGTTAGGTATAATAATGTGCATTTTGGATTATGCTGGAGCAGATTAAAAATTGATATTTATTTGACTGATAGACAGAAATGGGTAAAATACAGGGAGTCTGCTGGAATTTTCATGCAACACACTGACATGCAACATGACAAATTAAAAGAGAAATTAGAGTAAAAAAAAGGGGTGAAATGGGGAAAAAATATAAAGAAAATTGATATGGTGAAAATGAAAAAGAATGTGATTGGGGGAAATGAGTTATAATAGTTAGCTATATCTACTAGTCATGTCTGTGTGCTGTACATCTCCTAGTCATGTCTGTGTGTTGTACAATGGCTAGTCATGTCTGTGTGCTGTACATCTCCTAGTCATGTCTGTGTGTTGTACAATGGCTAGTCATGTCTGTGTGCTGTACATTGGCTAGTCATGTCTGTGTGCTGTACATCTGCTAGTCATGTCTGTGTGCTGTACATCTGCTAGTCATGTCTGTGTGCTGTACATCGGCTAGTCATGTCTATGTGCTGTACATCTTCTAGTGTAAAACTGTTTTCAAAACAGCAGTGTCTGTTTAGATTTAAGCAGCCCTATCTGTTAACAGTTCACTTGTGGATCCACTGAAGTTGATGCCAGAAAGTGAAGTGAATATGCTGGATTGGGTTTATAAAAGAAATCTTACATGTTTTCCCTTACCAAGCTTAGTGGTATCACTAGTGGGGCTTTATGTATACATTTAGCAGACAGGGCTTATTGCATCTGCGCTTTTTTTATTTTTAAAGTAAACATGGATGCTAACAATTTGAATTTGTAATTTGGACCTACTGCTTTAAAGATGATTGCTTTTTCCTCCAATGACAGGGTCAGTTTAATATTATGTTGATGTGATCACAGCGGGTTTCCGCATTGCAGGACCATCTAAAGGTACATGATTTCAGTATCACTGAAGTATCCAAGTTAAGGTTTCATGTAAATTAATGTTTTATTCTTGATTTTCAATCCACAAATGCCTTTACCCAATGGAAATAATTATCTGTGAGTAACAGGCCTGGTCAATCTTCTGTACATGCAGAATTATTGGCTGCTTTCATCTAAGCTCTGAAAATACATGTATTTTTCAATATCACACTTATTTTTTATTGCTATTAAATAATCCTGATGTGGCTCCCAAGCCTTGTCTAACAGAAGCCAAAGCCATAGCTTTTATTATAGAGGTTTTCTAAGCTCACAGTAGGTTGCCTATAGATATTCTATCATTGTATTTTTGTGGGCATTACTGTGACAAATGACTTGTGGTTCTCAACTGTTTTTTTGCCGTGACCCTTTATCCATGACCGCGACAATTTTAAATTTGCAACTGCGACAATGATGTCATATTAAAATGGCGACTGAGACAATATTCACAGAACCTTTATGAAACATTGTAGTGGTCGCAACTTTAATATAGAAACATTATCATGATTTTACTATAGGAACATTATAGCGATTTTACTAAAGAAGTATTGTTGCAACTGTACTAGAAATATTGTCACCGTCGTGACTTTAAAATAGTTGCGGTCGTGGAGAAATGGTATAAAAAAATCCGTGACAATCCTGAGGGGTGTTAGGCGACACCTGGGAAATTGTTATACGACCCCAAAAGGGGTTGCTACCCCTAGGTTGAGAACCACTGATTTAGGAGGTTATTCTCTAAAGTCTGAATTCGACCGTCAAATTCTCAAACAGCGGATTCCCATAGCAAATCTCGATAATAGTCCCATTGTAAAGTTGCACCTGTGACAATATCCTTATTATAAAGACACGACTGTGACAGTAGCAGCCTATTGTGACTGTCTTTAGCTTGTGAGTTCACACTTATACGCAAAAATTTGGACTTTATAGAATAACCTCCTTAAGGTGATATCTTTTATCTGCTATTTTTAGGTGCGCATTAAACACTTCGGGTATGGTAATAATAGGATTTTTGTTGTTGAGTTTTCCCTAGTTTCTATGAAGATTCTTCTGTATTATTAGAGACATTATTACATCCTCTTCCCATAAGCATCTTTGCTTTCCTTTAAAGGCTATATCAGGCATAGTGAACCTATGGCAAGCGTGCCATCACCACCACTGCCTTCAGAGCAGGCCGCGGACCCAAAATGACAGTTTTCAAGCCAGATCTATGGCCTACACTGAAGGAACACTCACTCATTGGGGAGCTGTCCTTCCCCAACGTAGTCATGATGACGTCACTCATCAGCTCTGGCAACTTCAGGGGACGGAGCTGGTGCATGACATCATCTTTTCGGCACTCGGTGTCAAAAAGGTTCACTGCCACTGGTCTAGATGTTAGTCTGGCCTGGAGGGTGGGGGCCCTGAAATAATTAGAGAATGTGGTTCTGTCCAAATGCTTTGGAAAGGCAACAATGTAATTACATAACTGAGATTACTCATAGCGGATACAAAGAGCGAACATTCCTAGCACATACTATCCATTGCATTATACACTATTAAGCATAAGATTATTTTGAGGTTTTGTAACTTTCTCTTAAATTAATATAGGTATTTAAATCAATTATTTATTTACTGTTGCCTTTGTGGACTTCAAAGATTTTTTCAAATAATATATACAATTTCTTGGTGTTTTTAGTACCTTTCTCATATACTGGGATTGTTGTATGTGTAGTTATCTGTACTTATAAAGACTTATTTTTTTTAATACAGTGCTAACCCAAAAATAAAACTTGCTTTAAACTTAAAAAAAAATTAAAGGAGATCTAAAGCTTGCTTGTTCTAGGGCAGTGATCAGCAACGTGCAGCTCTTTAGCCACCTTGTTGTGGTTCAGAGCACACCTCCGAAACCCCGCCCATGACCTCCGACGCCTCTTCTGATTGGCCGGTCATGTGGTTGGGAGGATTTTGCTCCTCCCCCATTGCAACTCACAAAAAAAAATTGTTGCCGCTGAGGAGGTGGCGAAATGGAATCCCTCCTTATCAAAGTTTGCCGACTCCTCTTCTAGGGGATGATTCTTAAATGGGGAGAGGAAAATACTTACTGATAAGGGTTTTAAGATGAAAACCCTTTGTTCACTACTCTTTTGGTTCCTTCTGAGGAAGTTGTGCCCATGTCCCAACAAAATGTATTGAGGCTTTTTGGACAGGACTTGGACATTGCCCCAGCTAGCAGGCATTTAACAAGCTGAGTGATGCTGCCCTTGCCTGATCCTGTTCTGGTTTTGTGAGCAGTTTTTAATTTTGGTAAAACCAAGTAATAAGAAGGGTTTATATTTGTCATTTTTATTTTTGCGCTGATAAAGGGAATATAGGAACATATGCCACAAGTGACCTGAGATATGCAAGATTTCACTCTGAATTTGGTAACCCAATCACTCCCAGAACTATGATACGAAGACACGTTGTATAGCTTAATCTCTACATATCAAGATAAACAGTGCAGGATTCATATTGCACCAAACATTTAAAAGTACCAGTTTGTGACCAGTTTACATTTTGGGGCACAAATTCCTCTGGACATTTTACACTTGGGGGTGATATTATTCGCCCTTGTTTTGTGTGTTTCTTTTCACAGTGAATTTGATGCATTTCTCAGAGTGTTTATGTGAATTAAAAAAAAATACTCTTCATTCTTCAGTTGACTTCATTATTAAAAATGATTACAAAATGCTTGTCAAATTCTTGAAAACTCATGATAAATGGTAGTAAAGTATACTTAGTGTATTTTTATAAGTTGTGCCTATGTGCACATGCCTTATATAATACCGTTACTGTTGCAAACACCCTATATAATACCATTGCACATGCCCTATATAATACCGTTGCTGTTGCACACGTCCTATACAATACTGTTGCCGTTGCACTCGCCCTATATAATACCATTGCCGTTGCACTCGCCCTATATAATACCATTGCCGTTGCACTCGCCCTATATAATACCGTTACTGTTGCAACGCCCTATATAATATCGTTACCGTTGCACTCACCCTATATAATAATGTTACTGTTGCACTCGCCCTATATAATAATGTTACTGTTGCACTCGCCCTATATAATAATGTTACTGTTGCTTGCCATTCCTGGATACCAGAATATTTCTGTTGAGGTGGAAAGGAATGGATGGAAATGAAGCTTAGTACACTTTCTGTTTGTTTGTTTTTTTAGAGAACATGTTGTAAACAGAGCCGGATTATCTGTAAGACTTGTGCCGAGGGCCCGTTTATTCCTGTTGGGCCCACAAACAGTGCTTGCTGGCTCCCATAAGGCTCAAACAAAGGCAACACTGTCTTCTTCCTGCATCCCAGCACTGCTGTTGGAGTGGAACTCACTCAGATGACATCATTACTTTCACACGAGTGCCAGGCTGCAGGAAGTAGGAGGAGCTGACACTGCCCATCTGCTCCCTTCCGTGGTCCTCGTGGGAGCCAGGAAAAGAGGTGGATTTATGCGTGTAAGCCTGTCTCTGTGTGTGCATCTCTTTGCTTATATCTCTGTGTGTATGTGTGTGTCTGTGTGTGTGCCTTTATTACTAGCACTGTACAGCAGCACTATACAGGGGCCCAGCTGATGATGATGATGCCTCGGGCCCCATTTATTCTAAATCCTGCTCTGGTAGTAACCTCGTCAATCTGCCCTGCACTATCCATCACTAATTCCACGTCAACTACCATAATTTAAACTGATCTCTCCGACTTTCTCTCTCCTGTGTAACCATAGAAGATCATCTATACTAGATGTGCCTGGATAGTGAAAATGATGTTACAGAACAGTCATTGCAAAACCACGGAGCATTGGATATCATTTTTATTATCATAGAAAGCACCAGAATTAGCAGCCACTGCATAAGTGCCCAATTTATTTTGTTCACTATTTGTACAGTTTGTTACACTTTAAAATAAATTATCTCTTAGCCAATCCAGTAGGTTGCATTCTTCTTTAACCCTTTACACACTTGTCTGCCTGGGAGACATTGCACTGCAATGTGATGCAGGGACCTAGAGTAGGTAAAAGGATATGATACGTGTGTATGTAGGAAATGACATCAGAACTGCCTGACCTACTGACCTAGCTCCCCATGTGATACACAACAGTTTTCCCACTCATATAGTTAGAGATTTTCATCACAGTAATGGCATTCAATAAAGACATATAAACAAAGCAAAGCCAAAAGAAAAAGCACATCAGAGAATTTTGTTGACTGACCAGCAGAAATACAATATGATAGAACTACACATTCTCACTGATGCCCGGGGGACTATTTTCAATATTTAAAGGAACAAAAAAACAACAACAACAAAAAAAAAAACACCTTTATTTATTTACATTATTTATAAACTTTTATTAAATGCAATTTGTTAGACATTAAAAAAAATAAATACATTTCTTATCTGTAAAGAAGTGTTGTACAACAATTCCGAGTCGCAGACTCCATCTTCATTTTCTGCCGGCGTCTCTACAGCGTCCCGAGACTCCAGATCTCCATTAAGATGCGCAGTCCTCTCCAGCCACGCTAATAATGAAGTCCCACATCGGCACTTCCAATGTCACGTGGGAGAGCATGCACGTGATCAACGCGTCCTCCCTGGATGATGTGCACGCTCTCCCATGTGACATAGGAAATGACAGTGCGGGGCTTCATTATCAGCGTGGCTGGAGAGGACTGAGCTTCTTAGAAGGGATCTGGAGACTCGGGACGCTGTAGAGTCACCGGCAGAGAATGGAGATGGAGTCTATAACATGGAAGTGCTGTACAACACTTCTCTACAGGTAAGAAATTAATTTTTTTGTTAAAAATGGCTACTAAATTGCATTTAATAAAAGTTAGTCAATAACATAAATAAATAAAAGTTTTTATTTTTGCCTGGACAGTCCCATTAAGATTTCTAAGCAGTACGTGAAGTGAACAAAAACTTTGTCTATTGGACCATTAGTAAACCGATCCATCTACTCAGCATCGCAGTTCATCTGGTACCATGTAATCCAAACAGCGGTACCAGGACTGTGTTTGAAGGTGTGATAGAATCCCAATGACCAACTGATTAACAAGTCTTGCTTATAGTGGGTATTATTACACTTGTAAAATATTCCTTTTGGTCATTGTTATGATACTGATGACTCATGAAAGTGGACAGCAAACAATGAACTACATTTGTAGATCTCCGAAGACAGCAGACTTGCATATTTATTTGAAATAAGCACTACCAGTATCAGAATATGGCCCTTTGGCAATGCCAACATTAAATTTATCCTTGTTACATCTAAATATTCAATGCAATCCAATTGTCACCTATATGCATTGTTTGTAATAACCATAACCAAAATTCCCGTTTAGTACTGGCCATGATTAGTACAGTATTTGTGACATTGTCTTTTTTTTTTTTTTTAACATTGTGTTTTGTCTTCTTTTAATTTGTTTACACAAAGCACTAAATACTGCGGCGCTAAAAAAAATAAATAAAAAAAGCCAATCAACAAAGATTTATGTGGCATTAAACCTACAACAAAAGACATAATGAAATCATAGGAGAAATGTCAGAAGAATGACAGATGATCACAGCAATTGTGATGACTTTAATCATCTATAAATACTTAAAGTTCATTTCCAATGGTTTCTACATCTCTTAGCTTGTCTCTACTGAAGTGTCATATTCTATTACATTATTCCGGTATTCGTTCTCTTCAGTATAAAAGTCAACTCCTAGGCACTCCTAACCAAACAAACAACTAAAAATCTGCTTTCAAAAAATTCATTCTGCCCCCCAATAAAGCATGGATTTCCTTAAAGGGCCATGGGCCCGTAAGATGAAAATGAGATCCTAATATTTGCCTTTTTTTAAAAATATGTACATAATATATATATATACACATAAATATGTATATACACGCACACACAGATATTTGTACACATACACATAGAAAAAAAAAAATATGTATGTATATTATGGACATAGACTTTTTCACACTTAAGAGACATTGTTTAAATAACTATAAATAATTTATAGACAATTTACATTGAGGGAAACGGCGTCACAGAAAACCGAGAGCAGTTGTTTGTGTTTGTTTTTTTTTGTTTGTTTGTTTAACAGTTTCTTCAAACCAGCCTTAATTTCTCTTATCCTAAAAAGAAAACTGTCCTTCCTTATGAAGAAATTTAAATAATTTTGTTTGCGCTGCTCGCAGCACAAAACGAGAATACCCCCATCCCCATTAATTTACAAAAAAAAAAAAGAAAAACCTTTATCCACATAATAACAGAAAAAGAAAAACCCCCCACCCACCCACCCAATAAATGAAAATTGCAATGGTCCTTATTCTAGTTTCAAGTAGGATGGCATGGAGTAATTAAACATGAGATAATCGAGTTTGTAGAGTTCATAGAGTTGCGTCTGATGCTCCGAGCTGATGTTCTGGAAGAATTCTGCTGTCATTTCATCAGTAGTTCTCGTAGACTTTGCAAAAGTGGGGAATTTCAGATAGTCACCAACTCCCGCTAGCTGAAGCACATAATTAGAATCTTCTTCTAGTGTTTCATATTTGCCTATTAGGTCGAAATGGATGTGACAGGGATGACATAGAGAAAATACTGTTTGCCAGTGCTCATTAAAAGGTTCTTCCTTTTGAGTGTGGGGGTCAATCAGATATGCCACAAACTCCTCAAACTTCACATCGTTGCCGTTGTGCAGTGCCTCGAGGGTGGCATTTTTTCTCTGTCTCCGTATAATTTTTGTTCCATAGCGTTTGTGGAAGGAGGTATTATATTTCTGGGTGAATTTGTTCCTGTAGGCGGAAACCAGTCTCTCAAATGGTTCACGGACAAAGAGGAACTTCATATATGTTTTTAGCCTGTGGTTGATCTCTGGTATGCTGTACTGGTTAAGGGTTTTAAGGTTAGACGATACGTGGGCGACATTAGCTGGTATTTCCATGGGGTCACTGTATTTACCTCTCCCAGTGAGGACCATCATGACCCTTTTCCAGTTTGTACATGCTACTTTGGGAACATAACAATAGATCATTTCGTGATCTTCATCCACCACCAAGTGCTTTAGGTCATTTGGGGTTAATACACGGCGTTTTCTGCTTGTCACGCTATTTGCTCGGCATATATCTGTCACTTGATCTCTTCTCATCTGGTGCAAGACGGCACTACTCGACAGTTCCAACTACAAGCAAAAACAAAAAAAAAAGGAGATTTTCAGTGAATATATTTGACAATAAATATTCAAGTGTAAGTAATTAGTAATCAGTAAGTAATACTGACCAAACTATACATATATATATATATAATATTTATAATGTAGAAACATAAACTTAAACATTGAAAAGTAAGAACGATTGTGTTTTTGAGTTATCACCTCTTAACCCTGCAGCCTCTCCTCCAGCATTTGTATATACTTGCTTCCTGTATAGTGCCCAGAAGCCCGCTCCCCCTAATGAGGTCAAACAATGACTCATTCTGCTAGTGCATGTTTACTAATCTGATACTTTCCTTTCACTGCTACAAGCCCTGCAGCATTGCATTCCGCCCAGACAGTGTCCATTTGTAAGACAGAGAATGTGAGATGTTTGGGGGTGTGGCCTCATACTCTACAGGAGGGAACCAGCCTTAATTTCTCTTATCCTAAAAAGAAAACTGTCTTTCCTTTAGGAAGAAATTTAAAGGGCACCTGTCACCTCAAAACTCTAATGCTAATTTAGGTTGTACTAATGAAATAAATGTTTTTGTAAATATGTAATGTATTTATATAATATCCCACCCAACTTGGGAAAGAAAAAGCAGGTTGACATGCTGTATAAAGGTACATTTTTTAAAATACATATTATGTATTTAAAAAATGTACCTTTATACAGCATGTCAACCTGCCTTTTCTTTCCCAAGTTGGGTGGGTGGGGCTAAATGATGATTGACATTATAGCTCCTCCAGTCAGATCCCTTAAATCACGATCTAGCAGGGATCTGATTGGAGGAGCTATAATGTAAATCATTATTTATCCCCGCCCACCCAACACTCGCGAAAGAAAAGTCAGGCTGGCAGGGAAGATGACAGGGAAGATGACAGAGAGAAACGCTGTATAAAGGTCCATTTTTTAATACATATATATTTACATAACGTTTATTTCATTAGTACAACCTGAATTAGTATTAGTTTTGAGGTGACAGGTGCCCTTTAAATAACATAATAACAGAAAAGAAAAACCTCCATAAACAAAAAATAGCAAAATTGAGTAACAAAATAATGATACAATGTTTACTGTTGTGCAAACTGTACTCATATATGTTAAATTTTGCTCAGTACCCTGGGGAAATGGTTCCCGGTAGTATCAGTAATTTTCCCATAATGAGAATGTTGAGTTCCACACTACCCACAACTCCTGTGTTACAATTGCCCATGACCACAAGTATCCAAAACATCAGTTCAAACTAGTTAGCACCCCTGTGTTACAATACCCAGGACCAAAGAAGCCAAACGATTAAGTGCAAACTAGCCAGCGCCACTGTATCACAATGCCCACAATCACATTAACAAAAGAACAAGTACAAATCAGTCAGTTTCTTAACGCTGCAATGGTCTGTACCACAATATCTAAAGCATTATAGGGCAAACCATCCCATGTGCCCCAGTGTAACATCATCCAGTATCACAGTTTAACAGCATTTTATGGAAAGTGCTTGCTTTCTATCATCAGTATAGCTGCTCCCTGCCTCCTATACTCACCGAGTGACCCCAAACCAATTCTGTGCTGTAAAACGCCCTACCTTTCTAAAGGTCTATGCTAAAGCCAATGAAAGTCATTAAAAACACACACTCAATATAAAAATATAAGCCCTTTAAGAGATTCTGTATATTTATAAGAACAAAACTTGAAATGTTCCAGATCAATTGAGGCATTTGCTTATCTTTCATCATTTAAGATAACCATAAAATAACTTTGGTGTGTTATAAATAAGCTATTTCCCAGGAGTCAGCATGAGTAACTTGGTCAATGCATCAAAAATATTCATTAAATGTAATAAATCTGTAGAATTACTGGGTGAAATCTGTAGATTTATGATATCTGTGGTCTTTAAGAAATCATTGTAATGATTGTTATCTATGTCATTTGCAGATTATTCCAGAGAAGACAACCTTTTATTATTTCATTGTCCTTGCTAGTCACATTGCTGGAACTAGTATCTGTCATATTCACGGGCAAAGAGTGATTAAGAAAACACTGGTAGTTTCTCCCCTTGGCACGGCATTAGTGTACAGTGATAGAAATGTTACCATGTAATGACTGATATCAGCACAATGCTTTGATGGTACGCCAGCTCCGTTTAAGTATGAACTGGAATGCACAATGTTATGTGAGAACATCCTAAATTTATCATGCATGGAAATGAGCTAGAATTTGTTTTTCATGGTTTTACAGCTAAAACATATTGCATGATGCCGCCTGCAGCTTAAAGTACTTATACAAGGTGCACAGTTAAATGTGTAGAATCCATAGATCACAATATCGGCAGTATGGAAAAACTTCTATGCAGAAGGCATCCATATGTTTCACAAAAAAGGTCTTCACTACAACATGACTGCATTTTGCTGGCATCAGGGGATATAAATGGGAACTCGAGGGGAAACAGACTTTCAACACGTCATTCAAACATGTGTCCTTATGACTTCAGGATTCATTTTAATCCCGCTGGAAGTTGGTCTTAAAAGCACAATGGAGGGGAAACGTAACCTAGATTAAATTCTCCTGCCAGACTTCTCTCTCCCCAGAGGACACGGCCTTCCTCCCAATCTCTCTCTGCTCCCTGTAAGCAAACAAATCATTTACAGTATTCTCCTTTTGACATTTAAAGCACTTCACTCTGTTGCAAAGCAACCAGCTTTGCATGGCACATACTAATACTGTCCTTTCTCGTCTTAAACCCTTTTCTCTCTCTGCCCCCATATCTGGAATTCTTTACTCCTTTATCTTTGACAGCGCAGTTTTAAAACCAAACTGAAGTCCTACCTTTCAGAGAACTAGCACTGATATTTATCAATGATTTTTATGTATATATTTTGTCTTTATTTATTCATGTTTAATATCTGTATTTATTGACCTATTTATCTATATTTATTAACCTGTGTTTCAGTACACTGCTACAGCTCTTACTATCATTCTTTCTGTGTACGTAAGTCTATGGGGCAGGGACCTCCAACCTCTTGTGTCAACCGCAACCCGGCATTGAGGGGATTATTCACTAATGTCCCAATTGTTGTGTATAGGTGTGAATTCGCCAGCTAAAGACCATTGCAATAAAATGCTACTGTCGCAGTTGCATTTTTGTAATGAGAATATTGTTGCAGAATGTATACTATGGCAAATTGTCTGTCGCATCTTTAAAATTTGTCGTGGTCGCGACTTTACGATGGAGAAATTGTCGAGAATTTGACAGTCGAATTCGCCTTAGTGAATAATCCCCTTGAAGTGAAGTATCCTTGTGATATTATACTTGTATTGTGTAATGCACTTTTCCCATGTCTGTCTTATATTGGTATTGCTGAATTGTACAGCGCTGCGTACATTTGTGGCGCTTTATAAATAAAATTATACATACACACATACAAACATAGATGGATCCATCAAGAACTGTTCAGTAATTGAGTTTGTGTATGATTAAAATGATCACGTGCAATTTGACTACTAGCACTGAACTCTATGGAAATTACACAGCGTACATGACACTTGCTGCATTTACTGCAATGTGCACTGAATTTTCATCTGTGAGAAAATCACACCTAGTGCCAACCTGAAAGTTATAACCGCAATTAAGGGATTTCTACTTGCAACTATAATACAGTATCTGAGACTTAAGCCATGTATCATTAGTCCCCAGTGTTAGACGTAAAAAGGCACAAACAGCAAGGTCAGTTCCCCACGCTGATTTTATAGAGAAGTATAACAATGACACTCACGTTCCTATTTATGTTTTGTTCACATATTTACATAAGTAGTGACCCAACCTAATACTAGTAAACACTAACATTTTCTTGATGCGGTCAGTCCCTGATTGGGAATCAAACCCAATTTGCCCTTAGACTAGTAAGTTAAATGTCAATCATATCCAGATTTGCTTTGTAATTGTTAAAAATCCTGTAATATTACGTTTCCTCTCGATACCTGTAATGTTTCCTCTTGATACCTAGCATTTCGCAGATTTTTCCTATAATGTTTCCTCTCGATACCTGTAATGTTTCCTCTCAATGCCTGCAATGTTTCCTCTCAATGCCTGCAATGTTTCCTCTCAATGCCTACCACTACGCAGATTTTTCCTGCAATGTTTCCTCTCGATACCTGTAATGTTTCCTCACAATGCCTAACACTGCGCAGATTTTTCCTGTAATGTTTCCTCTCGATACCTGTAATGTTTCCTCTCAATGCCTGCCA
>WMED01010005.1:0-16001 GCA_019650415.1 Pipa parva | reverse complement strand
AAATAATTTTCGTGGCCCAGTACCGGGTCGCGACCCAGCGTTTGGGAAACGCTGGTCTAGCATGTTTTTCTGGTGCAACTTAGTTCAGTAGTTTAGTTAGTGCTTCACGCTGCCTATAATTGCTACACTTTGCCAGTAGTTTCACTTTAATAAGTTTTAAAGGGCTTACAGCAGCAGCAAACAAGAAAAACATTTTTATTATCATTTTCTAAATAGGTAAATTACTCTCAACTTAAAAGGGACATCCTTTTTTTAATGATAGCCTAATATATAATTTAATAGAACTAAGCTGCTGATATATAGAATAAAAACTAATTAAAATCATAACCATGTAATATTTATTTTACATGGGTGCAAATTGGTGCTATCTCAAGGCATTGAAATAGAGTGAGCCTACTTATGGTCTCCTACATTTTCATACAGAAAAGGATTTGTGGTTAAGTATGACCTACACAACATCCTCTTTCATTCACTGGTCAGGTGACTTCAACATCTCATTGTGCAGGTGAAACCCAGACCTTTCCACCAATACATTTACAATGGCTCTCAGTACCACTAGCTCTCACCATTCCAGACAGTGTACTTTCTTCCCTGAACTACCTAAGTAACAGCAAGGCTGCCTTCCTATTTCCCTGGAGCGCATCTCATCACTAGCATGGCAATACATTTAAACGTAGACAGATTCTATAATATAAAATATAGAGGTAAAGCCACAGCTAAGATGCAACTCACATGCCAACATTTTTTGATTTTCTAAGTTCATGGTGAAAGAGGATATCCCACTTACTTAATGCCTACAAAATCTATCAAGTCAAAATATAAAAAATAAGCAGAATTTTGCTGACTTTAAAAGGTATATAAGTTTGTATCAAAACAAATGCATAAACAATCAAATGTTATTGATGTTATTTATGTAATATAATTATATAAATATTAATTTTTGTAACATTTTTTAGCAGAACTTTAATCTGTGTTATCAATTTGTTTCTTTAATTTAGTTCTTTAATAAATTCAATTCCTAATGTGTGCTGCTTTTTGGTTTATATTTGAATTAGGCAATGTTTTACTAATATACCACAAATTCAGTCAATAAAAGAGTGGGTTATTCACTAAGGTGCGAATTCGACTGTTGAATTCTCAAACAGCGGATTCCCATAGCAAATCCGCGACAATTTCCCCACTGTAAAGTTGCGACAATTTTTTAAAGATAAGATTGCAACAATTTTCCCATAATAAAGTCACGACTGCGACAATATTCTCCTTATAAAGAAGTGACTGCAACAGTAGCAGCCTATTGCGACTGTCTTTAGCTGACGAATTCACACCTATACGCAACAATTCAGACTTTAGTGAATAACCCCCTGATTCTTTTAGGGACATATTTAAATTAATGCAGCTGTAGAAAAGAGCTGTCACTAACATTTCCCTGTTAATGTAAAGAACGCCTTGGAGTTTTTAATCAATATGTTGTTAATTACCCTATGGAAATTGCAAAGTGGTTAATGAAAATAAACAGAACAATCTTTACCATGTCAGTGGGAATATTCATCAGAGTCTGAATTTTTTTTGATATGTGCATTTGCAACAATTCAGCACTCTGAATTCATATATTCAGGCAAGATTGGTATTTTCAGCAATGTAGTAAATTTTCGCACAGTTTGCAACTTTTCAATGACCATGTATTTACACATTCAAAATAACACTGAATATTTATCCAGTGGCAATTCTCCAATGCATACTGGTGTAAATATGCGGATTTGACATCATCAAATGAGAGCAGCAAATTAGAGCTTACGGTAGGGTTCCTGTTAATATTCTGGAGACATTTTACTCAAAAGACTGAGAGGGTTATTGACTAAAGTCTGAATTGTCTCGTAAAGGTGTGAATTCACCACTTTCCCATGTTCAGGTATTCAGCAAACTCTGGAATGTAGCAAATTTGCCAGCTAACAATGGTCGCACACTATACAATAGACTGCTACTGACGCAGTCACCAGTTTACTATGGGAATTTGGACGCTGTTTAGTTAATAAAGAAAAGAGAATCAGGGTGTAGCCCCTAGAACTGTTGAGAATTCAATTTGACAGTCAAATTCTCACTTTCGTCAATAATTCCCTTACGTGGCAACCAGATACCAACATAGGCCAGGAATTGTCTACAATTAAAATAAATGGAAGTTGTTGTAATTTATGTGATTATTTCCTGATGACCATGAGTTCAATAAAATGGAAACATTGTCCTATTTTATTTTATTTTTTCGGGATTAGCCCAGTGTTTGCAAATCCCTTTTGGAACATACCGGCAAAAACAATGATCTTATTCAGCTTCAACAAAAACATGAGCCTTCTTAGCCAAACACATACAACCAAATAAACTTCAGCAAGTCGGGTCAGAAATGCCTTCTTTTCAGAGCCTCTATTTTTCCTCTATGGATCTCTCTTCACTTCACCAACTTCCTATACACTCTCATTTCCCAGCTGCCTTTTAAATTATTATTGAGTTAGCCCTTACTAATTCACAATTTGATCCATCCATGTGACAATACTCTGTTGTCAGTGAAAATGCACAACTGACTGTTATACGATCAAACTGTTGTGTGGCAAATTATCTTAGGAAGGTGAACCCACTCTTTGATAAATGTTCTTCACACTTCACTGCAGTCTAAAATGTTTTTTGGACTCAGACTTTGTTTAATAAGTTAACAATAACATTGACATACTTTGTAATAAAAAAATAGAAAGAAAACATCAAATCAAGCTTAACATGTTGAAATGTACCCAAGTACATCACATATTTTCTCCCCAGGCAGCACAGAAGCACTAAAGAGTAATATTGCAGTTATTGTAATTATTATTATTACATTTTCAGCAACACTTTACAGTCTTCTGGAAAACTACTGTGCACATACTTTACATCAAACAGAAACAAAACAAGTCAAGATTTAGCGGACCCTGTCCCTGAGCTACTGAACATAGTTCTAGAACAGTACTTCTTCCCTTCTTTATTTAGCTCTACAAACCTGCAGTCTGCACCAAGCGACTTCATGAAGCACTTCCTTATTTAAACTAGTACTGTTAAAAGAAGCAGTTGTTCCCTTCTTTATTTTCAGGACCACTTTGCCTTATATATAGAGATCATGCTATTCATCATAGCTCAAAATATTCATTGGTTTCAACTGTTTTCCTCCTTGCAGGGATGCTTGAAGGAAAGATTACAAAATAAACACAATACACCATTATGTGTATTCTGCTTTTTCTGACAGTTTTTAATTATAATGGAGACAAAAATACTCTAGAGGGATAATACAAATATATAAGGAGAACAACTTTATTTATGCCTTAAAACAATGTATACTGTTTACTAACCCATGCACTCAGATTAATCTGTCAGAGCGTACTAATTTTCTAATGGATTTTGGTTTCTTTTTATAACAACATCTCTATAAAATGCTAATAAAACCTAAATTGTATGTGAATATGGAAAGCATGAGAATTTATTAAAGTGCATGTAGGTGGAGAATGAATTAAAATAATTTAGTACTGTGGAAAGAGTTGTCAAGATTATACTGTGAACAAACAAAATTGTTATTAGCCTCAAATCTATTAATCCTGAAGTTTATTTTATGCAGGTAAATCCAAATCAACACATACAGTATAATGTTTGCAACCCTTGTCTTGTATACATAAGGAACAATTTTCCCAGCATACCTCTACCTTACAGGACCCACCAATAGTGCAGACCACTCAATGGCCTCTGCTACTTTTTTCTGAGGTGCAGAGCTAATTATGCTAACCTAGATGCCAATATAGAGGGCATTAAAATGAACATTCCTCTGCTGAATTAAGACCTCCGAACATTGAGAGCACACCAAAGAGAAAGAATACTGCACTTCAAAATTAGAGGATCTGGACCAAATACTATCTGCTAGTTCCTTTCTCTCACCCACCCTCTCTCAATATTGCAGTGCCCCAACAGCTCATGAAAAAGAAACGATTGAATCATGGATCATTGGCAGAGAAGCAACTGAGGCAAAGTAATAATATATTATGATGCATATGATGAACAGTGTGCCTGCATTTACAGTTTTCTTCCTTACCTTAAAAAGGTACAAGTGTAATAATATTACATAATTTAAAGCTAACAAGATTGTAGTACAAGTAATGACAACTTGTACAGTGTTTTTAATAATACTTCAGTAACATTTATGCCATGTAAGCTGAAGGAGTAGGCATATTATATGCTTCTCAAAGCTTTGTCAGCTTCTCATTCCCTAAAATTATCTGAAAAGAAAACAATTAAAAAAGTATAACATCAAATTGTACTACTATGGCTACGCAAGGTGGATTGCCGCACAGCATTTCCTGCCATGACAACCCTCCTAGAACAGCTCAAGTATTTTAAAATGAACTGCAAGAGGTTTTATTCTCAGTCTGGTACACCCTGTCAGGAATCCCTCAATGTTTATTTTAGTGGAGTGTGTCTCTTAGGAGATTCACCATGGAAACTTGTTACAGCATATGGTGTCAGGCCCTGGAGTTGTATGTTTGTGGTATGTTAAAGGAAAAGTATGTCCTGTATAACACCAGATGAATAAAATATAGGATGTCCTCGTCCAGTGCTCCAGGCTGCACCGCATGAGGCAAGTAAATCCTGGGGTATTTTAATATAACTACAGGAGCTGTACAGAGTGGAATAAATATTAATTGTTTAAATGTTATTGAACTGAAATCCCTGTATGATTTTACAAAGAATACATTAGTGTAATCAGTACAAGGTTTTAGTATATATATAGCAACTTCAAGACTGGCTTGCCATTAGGCTTCAGATATAGATATTCAGGAAAAAGTACTAATTGATTAACATTTGAGTTGTTATAGCTTAGTGGCTAAACCAAGAACATGCTGATTTTATGGATTTTACATTTGTCTTTTTTTTTTTAAATAAAGTATTTCTGGTTGAAAGTGCTAAAGACACGATTTTATTTATAGTTTTAAACAAGCTATGCAGACAAAATTGTATCACGTTAGTAAAATCACATTTTCTAAGAAATTAAATGTCCGCTTCTTGCAGCAGTTACATCTTACTCTGCTTCAGGCATTGCATGATGTGTACTCCCTTGTCTAGGACTTTAGTCTCTGACTTGATCATCTGGAGTGGACCAGGGGAACTACTTATATACCTTGTTGGAAGGCTGAATTTTCACGCTATGTGTTATCAGTAATTCTATACTACCAGCTACCAAAACCATTCTAACCAGGGTTCTGTTTCTTATAGAGAATCTCTTTGGTTAATGTTGGGTTTATTCTCAGATAGTCCCTACTCAGTAAATTTAGCTTTCTCTGGCTATCACTGTCTCTCTTGCACCAGCAGCTTACCTATGCCACAGACTTGTGTATCCTTAGCTAGGCTGAGACTTTAAAAGCCTTCTAAAACCTGTTGGTCTTGAAACATCCTTAAAGGAAAACTCCAGCCATAATTGAAAAAAATGCATGTGTTAGTAAATACGAATTACTAACTTTTATTAAATGTATTTTATTTAAAATTTTGGCCCTAAAATGAAATATCTTACCTGTTTAGAAGCACTTCCGAGTTTATGATTCCATCTTCATCTGTACCACCGACTCTATGGTGTCCTGGAGCTGAAACTCTTCACAGCCGCGATCCTCTCCTTTCGGTGTGCAGCCCGGCACCAGCATCTCCTAATAGTCACATGGGAGAGTGGTGCATCATCAAGGGGAGACGGGTTGATGATACGCCACTCTCCCATGTGACTATTAGGAGATGCCGGCGCCAGGCTGCACACTGACAGGGAGAAGAATGTGTTTCAGCTCCAGGACACCTTAGAGTCGGCGGCACAGATGAAGATGGAATCGTAAACACGGAAGTGCTTCTAAACAGGTAAGATATTTCATTTTAGGGGCAAAATTGAAAATAAAATGCATTTAATAAAAGTTAGTAATTCATATTTACCAATACATGCATTTTTTTCAATTTTTGCTGGAGTGTTCCTTTAAGATAAATTATATCTTCTTAAATGGAATTCCCAAGCAATTACACATTGCTTTTTTTCCTTCCTTTTTTTTCCCTGACTCCTCTCCTAAATTATGTTTAAAATAACATTTAACATTTAAAAGAACAGTCCAGCCCAATTAATAAAAAGTAATGTGTGTTATAAATGCATAATACATTTTTTTCTAATATACTTAGTCAGTCTTTTATGTGAGCAAAGGAATTAATTATTCCATCCGTGTAGCAGTACACAGCTCCTTCTGTGTTTACTTCCTGGTTGTATTCTTGTGTCACTGACACAACGGCATCTCAGGAAGGTCAAAATGAATAGTTAATGAATTACCATGGGCAGTACTTACAGCTAATGGTGTATGCTGTCAGTAACAAGCGCTGACACTGAGCATGAGAGAGAGACCAAATCCATATAAAAATAAAGTCAATATTTCAGCCCTTTCTTTAACAATTGCTTTTGCTGGGTTAACTACACTTTTCAGAACATAAAAAAAAAAAGGTGGATGACAGTTTAAAGGTTCTGATTGGTTATTTAGCATTATCCAGCCTGTCAGTCAATTCCTTAACACTAAACAGGAAGTGGCTGAGAGAGGGAAGCAGCTTCAGTAATAAACTGGTGCTAAATTGTGAAGGGTGGAAATAAATAATTTATATGACAAAAAGCATTTATTTAACTTTTATTTAACAGTGCCAAACAGACAGCAAATAACTGTTGGTGCCTAAACTGTTCCTTTAAGTAAGACAGCCTTAACATTCATTAAATAACCATAGCATTACATGTACAATCCTTTTCCAGAAAAAGCCAAACAAAGGGTGATTTAAATAGCTAATCACCATAATATTCATAAGGTTACCTTCCCTTTGCTGTTGTACAATTAAGGATTTCTGTTATACTCAAAAAGATTTCTGCTGCATCCCCTGATGCTACGTGAAATTGTCCTTAATTAAGTTTGCCAAACCTGACATTATATTTTTTTTGGTTTGTATCCTCTCTTAAAACTCTTGAATTCATATTTTAAAAGTGATGCCTTCCATTACTCATTTACACATCTTTCAGATGCACTACCTTTTAATCCTCTGCCCATTTAATTTTGCCCTTTAAGTAACCAGGGCCTACCTACTACTTCAAGCACTTTTCAGATATCATTGTCCCTTAACACTATTGCTGAACATTCAGGGGGTTATTCACTAAAGTCTGAATTGTTGCGTATAGGTGGCAATTCGCCAGATAAACACAGTTGCAATAGGCTACTACTGTCGCAGTCGCATCTTTATAATGAGAATATTGTCGCAGACGCGACTTTATTATGGGAAAATTGTCGCAATCTTAACTTTAAAAAATTGTCGCGACTTTACAATGGGAAAATTGTTGCAAATTTACTATGGAAATCTGCTGTTTGTGAATTCGACAGTCGAGTTCCCACCTTAGTGAATAACCCCTACAGCTTCTATAAAACTTCTTGGAGTCTTGCCCATTTAACTCCAAACTGCTGTTAGCCAGTTCTATAGCCTAGGAGAAGGGCTACATTCATTTATTTCTTACAATGCATAAGCTCTTATTTAAGACAAATAAAGTATGTCTTAATCCATGGTCATAAAATAATTTTCTATACTTATAAACAAATATATGATACACCTGTAATGTATTTACATACACTCTTATTCTGTGACATGAGTACTGCCCTGTATTTCTATTTTCCCAGCCTTTGGTAAACCATTGAGCTAATTAAATTAATTAGCAGACAATAGACCAGGAGGTAATCAAACAACCATGAAAACAAATAAATAAGAGTTGAAAGGCTAGGAATATATTTAGAAGTAGCTAGCAAAACTGGAACACAGTCCTTTTAATTATATTCCAGTATGATTATTTCCTACATGGCTTAAGAATACTTGTGTCTCCATTGTTATAGAAGCCACTGTTAATGGCTGATTAATAAAAAGCAGGGTGTAAGGTGTGTTTATTACTTACTTTCAATGCTTCTATATTATAGTTCACAAATTCCTTGCAGTTTGCAACTGCATTGAAGGACTGGTTTAATAATTCATATTGGTTCATGGCTCTCAAATTTTGGTTAATGGCATCAGCAACGTAACTGATATTTTACAGTAGACTTTTGACTAAGATTCTGTAGGTGATTGGCTGACTTTTTAATTAGTTAGTGGCTATTTTTGTATTTGATAATTCTACAAAATAAGACACCTATACGAACACATAAAATCATAAAATGTACTAATACTATATTATGCATTATATATAATCCTATGACCTGCAACAACAAACAATTTAGAATGAAAATGGATTATGCAATGTAATAACACTTATTACCAAAGAGCTCATGCAAAGACTAAAATAATCTTAACATGCATAAAGTATAATTAGTTCATGGAATTCAGACTGATCAGAAACAAATACACTATTGCGAGCAGATAGTATGCACCCTGACCCTTTAATAAGTGGAATCCATGTAGGGCAATTTATAAGAGCAAGAAGGAATTGTTCATCTGATGATTATTATTTAAGACAAGCAAAAGATTTGGGAACAAGATTCCATCAAAGAAGTTATGTAAAAAATGGGTAGATACAACCTTTAAAAAGGCAAGTAACACACCAAGAGAGTAGACATTATATAACAATAACAACATTTATTCTAGACATAAACTAACTAAAATGAACTTAGATTAAGTTCAACACAAACGAGACCAAAATATCTTTTGAGACTGAAAAAAAAAGAGCTATTTTTCAGAAATACATAAATCCCTTCTTATATGTAAAAGCAGCAATTCCTGTTTAAGGAGGTGAGATTAGCTAAAGTCCGAATTGTTGTGTATAGGTGTGAATTCGCCAGATAAAGACAATCGCAAAAGGCTGCTACTGATAATGAGAATATTGTCGCAGTCGTGACTTTATTATGGGAAAATTGTAGAGGATTAGCTATGGGAATCCACTGTTTACGAATTCGACAAACGAATTTGCACCTTAGTGAATAACCCCTCTGAGTCTTTGGTAACATTTTAGAATTTCAGTTAAAATTCACAAATAAAACAAAGTACAGGAGCGTACCTACAGGAGTCATGTCAGTTGCAGTGGGGACTGGGCCAGATGCTCCAGGGTGCCCAGCTCAGAAGAGGGGGCTCAGTGCAAATTGTGCACTGGGGCTGGCCTCCCCATACATCCACCTCTGAAGAAATATACTGTATTTAATCCAAGGAGTAAACATATTGCAGGTTGTATGGTTAGTTTACATTTTAACTATTAGGTTTTTATGTGCTTTCTCCTGAATCAAAACAAATTGGTCTTTGCAATGACATAAATTAATGGAGTCTTTTTTGCAACCCTATCTATTTACCAGAGCAAATAATTGTGGGACGAAGGAATAACCAGGTTTGATTAAACATCCAATTTTCTACAATCTGTTCCTCTTTTCATGTGAGTAATTAACATCAGATCCTTTTGATAAAGCATTTAATGGAGTGACCCATGCCATTTTTTGCATTGCTTTAATAAGATCACCTTTAAGTTCATCAAAACTTATACTTTACAGTTGTCCTCAGATTACAGTTAAGTCTGCCCTATTTAATGAACAGTATCTTTGGATCAGCGTACATCTGTAACTGGAAACCTTTAAACTTTCTAAAACAATCAGGATCTTTGATGTGAATTTGTGAATAGTATCACTGCTTCTTAAGAAGGAATTAAAAGAGAAGTGCTATTTTTGCAAAATTGTTATTTTCTCTTGAATCAATCCCTCATCTAACGCAAGACAAAATCTAACTAATTTTGGAAGCTGCTGATTGACATTGTATGCTATTATTTTGTCTGTTGCCCACACCACTTTCAGATTCCTCTCCAGTAGGATCTTGATTAGTTTTAATCCCCTAGCAATTTTTTGCCCCCAGATGCATATATTTACATTTGTTTAAACTAAACCTCATTTACCATGTAGCTGACCAATTCAATTAATAAGTAATGCTCAACTTTCCTGCATGAACTTTATTTCACTGCATAGTTTGGTGTCCACTGCAAACTGAAAATGTATTTTTCATTTCAAGCTGTATATAATTTAGAAAGAAGTTAAAAAATAATGCTACTAAAACAGTCCTATGGTATGCCACTTTTAACAGCATACATTCAGAGTAAGAAACATTGACCACAGCTTTCTGAAGATAGTCATTCAGCCGGTTTTCAATTCATTTGCAAACTGTGCTTTTTAAACCAATGTACATTCCATAACCCCCAAGTGTCCTTGATAGCATGAGACAGTCCTTTTTTTGGGCCCTGTCCCACAGTACTAGGTCCCTGTTACTAAATTCAGGCCCCTTACCTAAAAGCTGGCATCAGGCACTGCATCACTGGTGTGCAGCCAATCAGGGGGAAGTGGGGGTATGCCAGTAATGTCAATAATGGTGTCAACAGCACACAGCCAATCAGGAATTAGTATGTGGTACATTGCAAACTTGAGAGTTATGACATTCATTTATTCAACAGGAGTTTGTGAGGTAAAGACACATTTTCAAAATCAAAATATAATATATACACAGCTACTCCTCTATAAACGTTTTCTTATATAAAAAAAGTTAGGTTTGTCACCATCCCTTTTTTCAACAATAAAAAAGATACTTTTCAATTTATAAATTAAATACATTTTACAGCCCACTTCCTGGTGGTGCAAATTGTTAGGATGCCTCGCTAGCTTCCATCATAATGAGCATATTCAAAAAATATAAATGCACAAATAATAATTATGTAGGGTATCTAGCCCATTCGTTATGCACAAAGTAGTTAAAAAAAAAGGTTTTGGTTTGGACATGCCCACCCTTCATTTGTACCATCACCAACAGTTTGCACATTTCAGGGCTGAACAGTATTCTTACTATGATGAAATAGCAACATTATCTTATAGATAGAAAATTATGGCACATCATAAAAATCTCATTTTAGAGACAATTATAAATTAAATAGGTATCTGGGTTAGAATAAAAAGTTTAAATAATTTAGTGAAATCTTAGAAAACTGTATTGGCACAAATAAAAAATCAACTTTACCTTGAAGGAATGTGCAGTGGTATATCTGGCAAGACAGAGTAATATATTGTTAGGATATGTGGCTATTAATATGTATATTTTAACAGCTTCCAGTCTAATACTAAATAAAATATACTGCTAGTGCATTTAATATGTTTGGTGTGATCGATGCATTTCTGCTTATACTGAAATCAAATCCAGTTACTCCACCTTGAATAGAATTGTAAAAGACAAATGTGATCTCTAGAGCTGTCAAGAAAATTTACAGCTGGTGGGCCTAGATATTTTACTAATCTCCCGGCTAGTCCAACAAATTGATTTATGGCCCATTTCTGCTGAAAGACATTGCTTTTTGATGCACACACAGAACCTTGGAAAACTCATTACAATTGTAACCAGCAGCCAACCAAAACCTCGTCTGTCACTATATAGTAAAACCAAAAAAATAAGTGAAACAAGCACTAAATGATTCTATACCTCACATTTTTTTTTATCCATAATTTAAACAATTATACTATAGAATTAATTTAAGCAATGTACTATGTAGCATGTTTAATACTATTGCACATTGCACATTCACTTTCCCTACTTCAACCAGGAATAGCTCTTGACTTTTGGATTGGACATCTCTGTCAAATATTATTGTAAATTGCAAAGTGAAAAATGTAATTTAAGTGCATTATACTTTGATGCATAAGTACTGATATCACTGCCTGTAACATAATATTGTTATAGCAGTTTCTCTTTGACTGTAACCAGTATAATTCAGGAATCAAATAGAATCTAACATATTCAAAGAATTTAGCCTCTGTATTATACTATTATGTTTATAGGTGTTATATTTATATTTATAAACAGAGCCACCATGTTATATAGTAATAGATTTAAATATAATACTAAGTATAAGTGTATGGAACTTCCTGTAAATTATGACCTTATAAGTGGCTATTTTTGACATCAGAACTATCTGATTATGGGGGATATTTATAAAATTTTAAATATTTTTCTCCACTTAACACTTGAGAAACAGTATTTTTTTATTATGATGGTGTTGCCTACTTAAAAAACTTTTATTGCCATGTTAAAAGGCACTCTGATGTTTTATTTTGCATCTAATAGTTATAATTCTGCAGAAACCTTTATAAATATCCCTAACCACCATCTTTGCCCTGTACTGTTGAAAAACATCACAAGAAACATGTTGATGCTTTATATTCACTAAACCACTTCTCTTAATTGCCTCTGCATCCCTCAAACTGGCACTGTACCCTTTCAATAAGTAAATATGTCACACTAGATCATGGGATTTGTAATCATGCATGTACTAAAATGTTATTACAGGGCTACAAAAATTGAAAGAGGAGTTAACTAATGCTCTGTCTACAATTTATTGTGTGACTAAATACTTTACAATGCATCATGAGAAATATAGGCAATAATCTACACAATTTCTGAATTATGGTATTATTGCAGTATGTAAGTTTAAGTAAAACAAAAGAACCAATTATCACACCAACTGTTTCTTCTGCACTAATACCCTTTTGTGGGTGTCATGGCATCATGGGAGTTGTAGTACTTCTGAACACGCTACAGTATAATACTACAGACTTAGGCCCTTATTCATCAATGTGCGAAGTGAGCCGCGATGTGTTCGACTCACTGCGCACATTGTGTTATGCGCATACTGATGTCCGCGTGCAGGACATCAGCATGCGCATAATACAATGTGCGAAGTGAATCGAACACATCGCGGTTCACTTCGCACATTGGTGAATAAGGGCCTTAGGAGGTTATTCACCAAAGTCCGAATTGTTGCGTATTGGTGTGAATTCACTAGATAAAGACAGTTGCTAAAGGCTGCTACTGTCGCAGTCGCATCTTTATAATGAGAATATTTTTGCAGTCGCTACTTTATTATGGGAAAATTGTCACGACTTTACAATGGGGAAATTGCAGCGGATTTACTATGGGAATCCGCTGTTTGCGAATTCGACAGTCAAATTCGCACCTTAGTGAATAACCCCCTTAATTAAAGTAATACAATGGCACAATCAAGTGCTGAATCTAAAATGGAAAAAGCTATTTTAGCAAGAATGATTATCAAGTGCTAAAATAGATGTCAAGTTATAAATTTGTTTTCAAACACACCTGTGAGTGTCTGTTTCTTCCATGAAGCTGACAATAATGTTTCAGCTACTGTAAGCATGTGGGACATTATTTTATGTTCATCTTTGAATTGTAAGTCTGGACTTGGAAATCCTATTAAGTACGTTTGTGGGGTAATGGTTATTGTTGTTTTGAAGATCTTGTTAAGTAAATCAGTGATCATATGCCAGTACGCTTGTGCTACTCTACAGGACCACCAAGTATGTAGGAATGAGCCTCTTTGTTCAAATGCTCTAAAGCATGAGGAGAGTGACGTATTTTTCCAAATGTGGGTTAATTTAGTGGATGTATAATACCATCTGAAGATGATTTTGTAAGCTCACTCCTTTGTGGAAGCACAAATTAATGGTTCATGGGCTTCTTTCCATATTTTAGCCCAATTTTGTTTTGAGATGTCTGTTTCCAGATCTACTTGCCATTTCTGCATGTAAGGTTGGATTAGATTTGTTGTATCAGCACATATGTTTTTGTATAATGTTGGGAATTGAATTTTTTTTCTTCAATATTCTTTTAAGATTCATGTAAATATATATATATATATATATAAAATGCACAGATATAACCCAAATGAAGGAACAGAGATGATTACTAAAACTTCAGTGATTAATTGGGGTACATGATGCATTAACTACAGTAGCACTATGTAATTGTACCTAACAGCTATTCAGCACACATTAACTTTCACAAACATATCATTATGTAGTCTAGTATGTTTTATGCTGAAAGAAGGACTATGCTTTCTATGTTCCTTTTAAAAAACAGGAAATCTTGTGATCACTAATTCACATACAAGTGTTTCATACAAGATAAATAGAATCTTTTCTTCTTTTTTTAAATGAAGAAAGGATACCTTGTTATGTGCTGAAATTCAACATAATGAAATCGTGCTAAAAAAATGAGCCAACAATCCCTCTTTGTTCACGGTGGTTAATAGAATTTGACATACATAATTCTTAATCAATATGTAATTCAAAACCTTAAAATATTGCATTCACATTTCTTTGTCTTTGATTTTTTTTTTTTCATAGAAGACTGGGAAATAAACATAATTTTGTTTCTTTGTTTATTGAGTTTGCTGTTGGAAACATATTTTACATTCGCAGTTCAGGAAAAGCATATTATAGTAGCCATCTTGGAAAAAAAAGCTTCCTTTATAAAGCTCTTCAGGATGACTGTTTGCTTGAGCTCTTTGTGAAATGAAGTCTTTTAAATATTTTGCCTTTAAAATGAAAATGATTTTTTTTTTCACATGCCTTTTATCAGCCAAGTAGGTTTACCTTGTCCATTAGCTGGTGAATCAGTGAAGGCAAGAAACAGAAGGAAATCAGAAAAAAAAAAAAACTATTAGGAAGATAATGCAGTTGTAGAAATGTGTATATTTTTCAAGTCAAGAATACAAATGCAGATGTAGCTGTGGGTATCCAAATAAAATATTGAGCATTTGTTAAACAATTCTAGTAAATTAATACAATTGAGACACATAAAGAGTTTTGGAATTCCTGTTTCAGATTTGTCAAGCTTGGCTTGAGCTATCTTGAGTCAAATGAACTTGTATCAATTAAGCTTTAAAAAATCCAAACATATCCATCTGGAATGTTCTAAGATTTAATTTCACTCAACATTTTATCTGTAGAAAAGTGAGTATTCAGCAAGGCAGCAAGAGTCAGAAAGCGAAATATCAGTAATAGCTAAAAAAGGTGGTTTGATATAGTCAGTCTAAAAGGACAGTATCCTGCACAAACAGTAAGTCAAGAAATGAACCCAGAAACATAGTAATTGTATTAACTGAAATGTAGCGTGTAAAGTGCTTAACAGCTGGTAGAACCAAGATTCCCAGGTTAAATTTCTTCTACTCTTTTATACCACTGGATTACATTTGCCTTCTCACTGTCCCAATTTTTTGTCACACACAGAGATGTATTGTTATCTTCCAGACAATATGACTTTCATACTTATTATTACTAGCTCAAAGTTTCCAATAATATGAACTATGATTCATGCCTAACTAGAATAATCAATACTACTTCTACGTATAGAAACTGAAGGAAAGACTAATGGGAATCAAATTATTTAGCTGTATGTTTAGCATGTTGAGTTCAATGTATACTGGATAATGACCATGTCAAAATATATTCCTCTGCATGAGCAATGACAGAAAGTAAAGTGTCCCCAAGATACTGTTTTCTGTATGACATATTCTGATAATCAGTGAAAGTGGATAATACCATGGGGTTATCAGTGATATGAATAATGCATGATTCATTGAACAAGTAGTTCTGTAGTGATTTTACAATCTAAATGTAGCTTAACTCTAAACATCAATGAGTTAGTTAGCTCTGCTCTGTTAGGACCCAGACACAGTCATTGTTTTGTGTTCCCTGGAAAGCATAAATGAGACTGTATATCTAGTGTTTATATCAATAAAAATTGACTAATTATTTTATAAATAGTGCTACAGATGATGCTATTAGATTTGTACCGAACCTATGAAATGCTCAGGCTTACCATATTATAATAATGGCATTTAACTGGCTGGAATTGTATTTCTGCTGCAAGAGTAGTGGTTGTGGTAAATATGTGCTATTAGAAATTGTAGAGTAATACAGGGAGAAGAAGCAAACTAGTAGGGCCTCAAGAGCTGAATGTGGTGTTTATTTAGTGCTATTTTGACTACCAGTGTACCTTTCTCTCAGTGGGTGAGCTCCCGTTAAAACATATGGGGACAGCATTTAGTAAATAATAATGCCGGGCGCCAGGAATTCTTGTGAACATTAAATGAAAGCAGTTTA
>WMED01010004.1:0-16002 GCA_019650415.1 Pipa parva | reverse complement strand
CATATAATACTACAGCACTCATCCCTCTACTCTTATCATACTACAGCACTCATCCCTCTATTCATATAATACTACAGCACTCATCCCTTTAATCATATAATACTACATCATTCATCTTTCTTATTTTTCAACTGGACAAACACAACTTAAATCATTTTTTGCTAAAGTCCCCTAGTAATAAACTATTTGGAACCTTCTCATTCCTTTTCCTCTGTCACATCCTTTAATCTTTATCACCCTATATGTGTTATCACTGTAAAAACCTCTTTTCATCCCTCCTAAAACTCTTTTTAACCCCTTCTCCCAATTCATCATTTGTCACCAATTTCATTGAACTTCCAGTTGCCTCTTCCTGCATCAACTCTTCTCTATGGCTACTGGTTTGCCTTCCTCTCTGTCCCAGGAAGCATGCTGATTGGAGTAGACTCTCCCCAATTTTTCCTTCCAATCTAATTAGTAAGCTTATCAGTAACTAGAAACTACACCAAGACATTTTGCCTTTATGCATGCAGTATATAAATATTTTGTTATTTAAATATATCTGTCAGCCTGCTGGGTTTTAAACACGTTGTAAATATATTTGTTGCTGCATTTCAGACAACCTTTTTACTGGTTTACTGTAAGAATTACTGTATTGTGTTTCATTGTTAGTTATTAAACTGTCTGCAACTTACAGCTCTGCTTTTTCTTAATTACAAAAGATGTTTAATCCCCATGAAATACAACACAAGATATTGCCTTGTGACCTGAAATAACAAAGGAATTATTCCAGACATGCCCCTCATTAGCAGATCAAAACAAATCTTATTATATATGCCTGAACAACATCAGTTAAGCCAGATCCAGTATACCGACTCCCCTTTGCCATTTATTTTCGCTACCAGTTGCCTCCTTTCTACTTACAGACCCATTTTTTTTTCTCCCAGAATCACTTTCTTTCATCAGTTGGAGCCAGAAGGAAACCTTTTGCATGTTTGAAAATTCCATTTTCACCTATAACAGGCATATCATTTGCTGGAGCACCAATAGACCTAATATTGAGTTTAAGTGAATGTAATGGTGTTCAGAATTACGTATCTAATAATTGACTGCCCATGTTTCCATAATTTAAAATCATGTCATCTGTGCTCTAATCCATTTACACAGATACATTTTTTCCAGGATCTGCAATAAAATATACCTTTACGAAAGCAAAAAGTGATGATTGCTTACCAGAAGACTTAGCCCAGAGTTAAGTGAACATTAGTGTACAGGAGATTCAGTTCTATCTGACAAATATTAACTCAGACCAAATTTGACTTTTTTTATATGACATCTTTCTATGGTTAACTGATTCCATTCAGTATTAGCATTTTAGCATATCAATAGCTTAATACTCCTCATTGTATTCCTCAAATTTGACAGCAGTCAAAACAATATCTATCCTTATCTAGCTACTTACATCACAATTTAATGATAGCCAGAAATATTTTCCCAAAGAAAGAGGACTACCCTGTGTGCTACCTAGTGGGGAGCTCAGATGCCCAATTTCAATATATTAAATTTATGTACTTAACATACCATGAATTTTGCAAATTGAGTTTTTGAGTCGGCCCTTGGCACTCAGCCAATTTAAACAGGCGCTGTTTTATTTTGGTTACATGAACTGTAATTTTTCTTATTATTTCAAAATATTTTTTTCCTTTTTGTCTTCTTCCTATGCAGTTATTACTCCTCAGTTATCTGGCTGCCATCTTGATTTAGGGCATATAATATATACAGTATATACTACCACTGTTATCTACAATAGCTAGATATCTAACAGAAGAGGACTCTGTATCTACAGCTAGCAAAGCATTCTTCTAAAAATAGGACAACTAGAATTTCACAAAGCAGTCTGTGATATTTATAACACAATATAAACTTTACTATAACTCTGAAGAACCGTCGAGGAGAGGAAAGCGTGGAGAGGACTGATCCATAAAGTGGCCGAAAGTCGACTTCGACTAAATGGCTAATCATCATCATCATAACTCTGACCTGTATGAAGAAAGCTGAATATATCGCCTCTTCTAAGATTTTTTTTTTTTAACATATAGATAGCACGAGCAGAACTGAATATAATAAAAAGGGGAGTCTTGGGTCATATGCACTGATAGACCTTTAATGTATGTATGGCCTGTTTTGGGCATTAGCAAGCACCCTTTATCAAAAGCAAAGCAAAAAACATGCTGAATGGCTGAATATGCCATTTAAAGGAAATCTTCAGCATTCATTTACACATTTTTTAAATATATATTTAATAAAGCATTCTGATGTGCTTTTTGAAAAATTTTGTATTAACTATAGTTCACTATCTAACTGCCCAGCTTACTTAATCCTCCATATTCTATATGGGGCCTGCTGTCAATAACCCCCGGCTTCACAGAACAGAATAGGGAGGATTAGGCAAATTAAGTATTAAACATAACATGCTACCTGGTTGGAGAGATAGAGTAAGACATAGTGGGACCCTAAGCAAAACAAGATTTTTTTGGGCCCTTTCCTCCACCTACAAATCAACAAAAATAATGTAGGTACTGGTGACTGTCTCCCACAAGCACTGGCTACTAAATGTACAGTTGATTTTAATGGAATCTTATAGCACTAGCTGGGCCCTTTGGCAGAAGAGTAGCTGCCTTGTACATTATCCACCTCTACCTGACTGCCAGATCCTCCCCATTCTGGGGGTGTAGCTGGAGGCTAGCAAACTGCTGTACAATACAGAACCGGGAGGACTATTAGAAAATTGAAGTGCTTCAGAACTCTGATGCTCAACCTACGGCCCGTGGGCCAGATGAGGTGCTATCCGGCCCTCGAAGCTTCTGCTCACAGTGTAGGAAATCGGCAACAGTTGGGAGGACCTGGTCAACTTATTACTGGACAGGGTGTCAGTTCAGTAATACGCTGTTTGCAGTATCTTACAATTGGGTGAAAAGCTTCCCCTCATTGTTAAGACCCTTACTTCTGGGTTCATTATGTGTTGGAACACATATGCATTCCATTAGTTAGCACTGGCTGTTGATTTATATGGCCCCCAGGCCGAAAAAGGTTGGGCATGAACCTTCAGATCAATATTGCATTGTACTGTACATAGCACTCTGTTTGTTTTTTTTCCTTCAGTACTGTTCTCCTAGCAGGCAGCAACACAGAACGGAATGGGGAGGATTGGCCAGGCAGTCATGTTGCACACAATGTTTAACACATAGAGCGAAATGTATTAAAGTTGGAAAGACTGCTCTCGGTCTTTCAGAGTTTACCGTGCAAGATCTTGGGGTGTTCCTGCGAGATTAACACGCAAGTTTTTTGATCAAGTATTTTGACGAATGTAAAGTATGGCTAACTTTCCATTGAAAAATTTTAAAAATCAAGATCGAAAAGCTTGAGATCGAAAAATGCGTGTGGTAATCTCGTGGGAACAATGCAAGATCTCCTGTGATAAACTCTGAAAGACTGAAAGCGGTCTTTCTGACTTTAATAAATTTCACCCTTAAATTTGCTGGAAGCACTTCAGAATTTTTCTGAAATTTGAATATTATATCTTTTGCTATGATAAATAATAGTCTGGACACCCTGAATTCTAATGATCCTCTTTAACAGTTTGTGATAGGTCGATTTCTGCATAATGAGTTACTATACCGGAATAAATCAACCAGTAGACACATGGGGAAGCAAGCTTCTGCAAGCTGGCCCTGCAGCTTCCTCACCCAATACCCCGACTGGATCCTGATAAGGGTCTTTTCTTTTTGTCTGGAGGAGGGGGTTGAGGTGTGAAGATGCAGAGGAGACAGGCACCTTGGCACTATCTTAGACATCAATAGGCACGCTGCTAGAAAAACACTGATAACCCTAACAGGACTAGTAACCCATAGCAACCAATCAACAGTTAGCATTCACTGGTGTAGGGGAGCTAGAATAATGAAAGCTGATTGGTTACTATGGATTAATAGACCTCTGTGAAGTTTGCCGCAGTTAATGTATTCCCCAGATAGTGATTTCCTGATGAGTTGTGTCTAGTGATAAAATCAGTGTTGCTTATAGACATCTACAAAACAGAAACAAAAGATATTCAAAATGTCATGCCTGAAGAAAGTTCTGTAAGGAAAGTTGCTCACCCATTGAGCTTAACACTAATAAATAATAGATAAATAAAATAGCGGTGCTGAAAAATGTGAAATAAAGGGCAAAAAAGTGTATCCAAAATGTGTAACCACTAGATAATGATAAAAGTCCAAAAAACATATGACAATTTGAATTCAAATTCAGTTGCAGCTCTCTTTCTCTGGAGTTTGCTCCTTACTCCAAACGTGTCTCAAGTCCAAAGTGCAAAAACTTGTGAAAAGAAGCACAAACAAACAAAGCACTTAATAGTGCTTTATCAAAAATAGCTAATATATTGGAAGAAAAAGCTCAAATGTGCCAATATAGTGTAGATGGTGCTCAAAAACGAAATATGCTTAATGCAAAAATGTCACCACGTGACAAGTGAACAACACTTTTATATGCTCACCAGATGGAAATGATATGTAAGCCGTATACAATAAATGCTGAATAGGACTTCACTTAGATAAAATGGACCTCTCTATGTACCAGTCAAAAGGGACTCCTCATACACTGATCAATTCCAAGTTAATCATGACAAGGTAAAAGCCTCCATAGTGTAAAAAACTTCCTTTTAATTTTTAGAAATAAAATTACAAATATACTGTATATACTCACAAACATATGTACGGTACATAGATGACATGTTATTTATTTGGGATGGTGGGAAGGAACTTATTGATGATTTTATGAATTATCTTAATTGTAACGTTTTTAATCTTCAGTTCACTTATCAGGTTGATTCCGCTGGGATTAATTATTTGGACCTTACTTTATTCAATTATCAAAATAGGATAGAGACTAAATTATTCAGGAAACCCACAGACATCAATAATCTCCTAAATGCGAAGAGTGGGCATTACAAAAAATGGATTAATAATATATCCCATTTAGTCAGTTCCTTAGAATCAGACGTTAGCTGTTCAAGATTCGAAGATTTCTGTACACAAGCTAATGACCTAGTACAACAGTCGGCAAAGTTGTTTGAGGAGGGAGCCATTTCACTCCCTCATCCAGCAGCGACAACTATCTTGTGAGCCGCTGGAGGAATGAGGTGTGCCCTCTCCTGACCACATGACCATTGACAGCCAATCAGAAGAGCTGTCTGCGGTCATGGGAGGGACTTGGGCGTGGCTTCGGCAGTGCGCTCCGAGCCACAGCAAGGCGGCTAAAGAGCCGCAAGTGGTTCTTGAGCCGCATCTGCAGACCACTGATCTAGTAGATAGATTTGCAGCTAAAGATTATCCCATAGATCTTATAACTTATTCTAAGGAAAGGGCAGAAGCTACTTCACATGAATACACGTTGCAAGTAAAATCGTCTGACTCAGGTACTAAGAATCGAGATAAATTTAATATGTCTTTCATTTCAAAGTTTAATGCAAACTTTGGAGAGATATCAAGGATTATAAACATTGGCGTATTGTTAAACTGGACCCTGTACTTGGGTCATTTGTACCTGGAAGGCCAAATTTCATCTACACTAAAGGTCAAACTTTGAAAAATATTCTCCCACCTTCAAACATTAACATGGTTTCCAAAGCATCAACATATACTAACAAAAGTCTTGATGGAACTTTTTAGTACAATTCCCTTACAATAGATGCACATGTTGCCAGTTTATGGCTCAAAAACAACTACAGAATTCAATTTTTGGCAACAAAGTATTTAACAACTTTTTACAACTGTGTAAAGCACATATGTTATATACATGCTGCTTTGCCCATGCAACATAAAATATATTGGACGCACCAAAAGAAGTTTATGTAGAAGGGTATACAAGCATATTAGAAATATTAGAATTGGCCTTTGTACACATTCTGTCTCTGAACATTATAGTTTAACACACAATAAGGACCCCAATAGTACCCGAGTTTTCATTCTTGAACAAATTAGTCATCATATTCAGGGGGGAGATAGATTCACTAAATTACGTCAGAGGGAAACTTTTTGGATCTATCATTTTAACACATTAACTCTCAGCGGTCTCAATATCAATCTAGATTTAGCTGCTTTTTAAAAATATTATTTTTTAATAAAATTTCATCACATATATTTATATGTTTTTTTTTATCATGTTTGATATTTAAACAGTTTTTATGTTTATATTATTTACCTTTTTTATTGAATTTATTAGTGACTTTTTAGCCATTGTGTCACCATATCCCACTGCTTATATCATATTTTTTATTCATTTGGGTTTACTTCCCCTTTAAACCGCTGTATATATTTATTTATCATATATATTGTGTCTGGTGAGCATATAAAAGTGTTGTTCACTTGTCACATGGTGACATTTTTGCATTAAGCATATTTCGTTTTTGAGCACCATCTATACTATATTGGCACGTTTGGGCTTTTTCTTCCAATATTTTAGTTATTTTTGATAAAGCACTATTAGGTGCTTTCATTTGTTTGTGCTTCTCTTCACAGCTTTTTGCACTAATAAATAATAGATACCTCCATATTATTATCCATTAGTCTCAGTTATCTGTATGCTGTTTTGCTAAGGGTAACGGGAGTTTCAGCAGTAGCAGAAAAGCTGTATTTGCACGGCAGGCTCTGCACTAAAGGAGTTCCTCGGTCCTTGAGGTTGGACTACAACCTACAGCATCCAACAAATTTTTCATTAAGCCTAACTGCTGAGCTACAAATCTCCCTACCTAATGGGGATGCTGGGAAATATAGTTCAAAATTAACTGGAGCGCACCATATTCAGCAGTATTTCTCTAAGCCTGTTTGGAACATTCCCACTAATCTAACGCAGAAAATATCACTAATTAAAGACATTTATAATGAATTTCATGATAACAGAGGCATATTTTATTATATTATGTTTGGGCAATTAATATGTGACAAAGATTAAAGACGGTGTCTCTGCAGGTACCAGGCCTCATAACTCCTGTCATATCCCTGATTACAAATGCACTGTAAATTACTTCCACCAGATGTAGGCTTTCCTCCAAGCTAATAATCACCCTGCCGCCTCACCTAAACTGTTGTAAGTTGATCTGAATCAGGCACAAGAAGGATTATACAGTTTAACTGCACAAAGACAAATCAGTATGTTATGGGAAGAGTGTAGGCCCCTAGTCAATACAGCACAAAGACTCTATGCAAATATAAACAAAAGGAGTACTTGATATAAAATAAGAAACTCTTTCAGGAGTGTTTCAACTGGAGCAATCATTTACTGGCGTCTCTTAATCCATAACAACCAATCAGCAACATGTATTCATTAGTGTATAAGAAACAGAATACTGAAAGACAACCTTTGATTTGTTGCTATAAGTTTCTACATCTCAGTACACAACTGCCCTATTGAAACAGTTCCTTCTATGATTGCAATTCTGAAGCCAAGGCTTTAGCTCCCCCCAGAAAGTAGGAAGCAATGGCAAGGTAGTGGTTGTATCTAGGCAAAAAGGTGTCTACATAGTGGGAAGCAGTGATTCTTACCGACACAGCTACGTATTTATTGATTGACTCTTTTTATCATCCACAGTGAAGAGAACACAAACATCATATAAAGAAAAGTATGTATACTAAAAGATTAAGGGGAAGTCATCCTCAGATGTAGCCTCTTAATGTGGTAGGAAGAGTTGACCATTTTCTGGAGGGATTTTGGGGTCTTTTTCCTGACACTGAGTTCTCTGACTGGTGGAATATCTGGTTCCAACAGCCACCCAGGGTAGTAACAACTTACAAAGGAATTAATCAACAGGGACAATCGTTCATAAAGTCCCAGTAACCCATTGCAATATATTATAATTTTAGTTGCCATATACAGATGAATACCAACAGTTGACTGTTTGCTATGGGTTATCAGATCTATAGAAATATTGCCCCATTGATGAATTCCGCTGTTGGTTCTTTATCAGTAGATGATGTTTGCTACCTTTGCTATACCCATTTGGCTGTCAAAATTTATTCACTTCTCAATGTCCAACCATTATTACTATGGGTACAGCAGTTTGACTTTTGCTTCAAGTCTCCTAAAATGTACTAAGTTTTTACCTGGTGAGGGCAATTTCTAGTAGCACCCTGCACCCAGCTCATTGTTGCCATCATGCTTGTCCTCAGAGAAACCCTTATCATCCCAGACAGACAATAAGGCAACCATGTGGACAGACAGCTAATCTGAAAACTGGGAAAGTGGACTAATCAGGCAATGAGTACATGGTAAAGACAGACAGTCAGCAGTGCCCACTTTGATAAAGGGACCTTTTGCATCACTCCCACACTCAGCTTTCTCAAATAAGAAATATACAGGAAAGTTGTGACTTTCAATTCCCTATAAAGTATACATGTCACCATGTCTTTTGGATGCCCTAATTTAGAACAGGTCAGTGTTTGAAGTGTTATTATTGACTGGTCAATAGCCTGAGCTAGGGTTAATGTGCAGCAGTAGCCTCAATCTTGATGTGGAATTGAACTCTTTTTTTAACAGTCGTATGGGCTGACTGAGGACTTCTAACATAGCCCCCTGCAGGTATTTATATAGAATAGGGTCATGTGATTCTCCAGGAACATCCAGCTCACAACCACAGGAAAAAAAAGCTAATCATAACCCTTATAGGGGTCCAGAATAAGGTATCAGTATTAGGTCATCAAAATTCCATGACAACATAAATTTTATGGTGAAATAACTTCTTTATCATGACTAGTGCTCTCTACAAACAGATTAATTTATTGGAATGTACCAGCTGAGTTCATAAATATATGATTTATCTGAATACTAAACTCCCCTTAACAATATGTCTCTATATGCCTAATTAGCAGTTTTGTAGGATGGGCATAATTGATCACAATATATAACCATACCTTGTGCTGATATATTTTTCAACAGCCTGTATCTTCTTACTGGAAATATAGTGGAAAAAATTGTAAAACAAGGAACAAAACACATGAAAAAGGGGACAACCTGTTGAAAAATATATCAGCACAAGGTATGGTTATTTCACATGAAAGCAAATCTGTTTCTACAGCATCCACAAAGAATTTGATACTGGATTCAAGACCAATATTGCCTTTTGGCACTGACATTTTTGTAAATCCTGTAAAAGGTCCATATGTTACAAATCAGTTCAAACCATTGAATCATTGATTTTATCAGGATCTGGTTTGTGACCAAAAAGGAGGAGAAGGAGGAAGCAGCCAGGAACGGGAACCACAGTGGACTTGGTGCTAGCAAGCCCTAAGGCACGGGGTCAAAGGTACACCCGGTCTTCACCTTGAGCATCCGCAAGGAGGTATAGTCTTTGCGGTGGTGCAATATCCAGGTCGCAGCCCCAAGGGTTGCTGTCCATGGATGGTCAGGCATAGTAGGAAACTAGAATAATTATCAGGAGATAGGCAGAGGTCAAGGCTGGTTGCAAGGAGGTGTATTCACAAAACAAAGCAAAGGGTCGAAGCAGGAGGAGATCAAAACGATAGCGGGAAACAGGCCAAGGTCATATACAGAAAAACAGGAACAGGTATCAGAAGCACACCCAAGAACATCAAAGAAGTCCTATCAGGTGCCAGCATTAGTGTCTGATCAGCTTAAATAAACTCCTTGGCGAACACAATGTTGCAACTGTGTCTGCATACATCGCCTGCCTGAGACTGCTTCCTTTTATACGTCAAAGGAATATGGTACCCGCGAACATTACTATGGGAAGATGACAACCGCGATGGATACTGATGCCGGACCATAGAGAAGGGGCGCAGGTGAGTATCAACCCTAACAGATTTAAGCAGATTCTGTGTGCATAAACCATTTTATAGGATTTTTAGGACTATATTCAAGCTACTTAGCCCAACTTTTTTTTTTCCTGGTTTATCAGATCTATCCCATAGATCTATACTTTATACTGTACCTACTGTACACATGTAATCTGAGTTAGCCTCTTCTTAAAATCTAATGTGAAAACGCACAGCACAAATAATCTTGTTACTCTTGTTTTAATGTAAGGACATTATATATATATATATATATATATATATATTACATATATTACATACCATGAAAAAGAAAACAGTTATGATACTGCTGTGACCCTTAGAATTAAAGTGCAAACACTGCTATTGGCAATGCCCACTACAGCGACTGTACATACACAGCTGAAAGGGAACATAAAGATCTAAACAATGTTAAAGCTATGTGGTAAAGAAAGTTCTCTTTTCTTAGAGGTCAAGGCCTTTATCTGCTACTCCAATAAAAATTCATACAGCTTCAGTTCTCTAGCCAAACTTCATTCATGCTGTCCTTTTCTCTCCGTTTGCTGCATACCAACCTACTCCTTCCTTCCTTTAATACTAGGGGGAATGCTTTGTTAATGGCTTGTTACCAGTCGTAGCAGTTTAGGGATTTGTAAAAACAGTAAAATATTTTACAAAAGTATATTATTTTGCCCTATGTGCATAATATATTAATCAAGAGTGTTTATGTCCCCTTTAAAGTCTATTTTATAATTTGAAGACAGCCCATATTCCCATTTGCTAACAGCCCATATTCTCCACAGGATTGCACGCAAATACTTACTGTAAGTCATTTCTGTCAAGCTATCTTTACTCATTTTGCCAGTTGGCATACAGCCATTTGTATGCTCGGGCTTGTAAAGTAGAAATAAATGTAGACTCATTGGCATGCTGCGTTTCCACGCCAAAGCCACTCTTTTATTCCTGTGTTTGTTCTTTCTCATGCCCAATTAAGTTTCCTCGTTTGTGACTAATTTTGCTGTGACCTTAGTCTGTCAGACTACTCTCACTTCTCAGATTCTTGAATAAATGGCCAATAGGGCAAGTGTTAATGTAATCAATTACATTGGATAGAGAGTAAGGGAAGTTAAAGACAGTCTAGAGGGGATGGGGCACAGGGGGCATAATGACATTGGTTTTCTTAGACATTATCAGTAAGAACAAAGTTGTATTTTTTTATTAATTGTTTTCCTTTCTTCCTCCATTCTCCCCCTCAGTACCACACTGTGCCCCCTCCCCACTAGACTGTCCTTCACCTCCTCTGCTCTCCATCAACTGTAATTTACTACTTTTACACTTGCCCCTTTAGCTGTTTTCTTAGTCTCCCAGTGCCTCACAGACTTTATATATGTTACAAACTGTACATCCTTTAGTACTGCTCTGACCTGATGAAGAGGGAATATCTCTCGAAAGCTTGTCTTATACAATGAACTGTTAGTCCAAATAACTTATCATATAATACTAAACCACTCCTGTTTCTTCCTTTTACTAGTCACTCTTTGTATCATACCTTCTCCTAGTTTTGTTGAGGTCACTCCCATGCCCTAGCTCTTCCACAGCAGAAAGTCTGGTGAATACCAAAACTTCTTGGATTTCCTTCCCATTTCCTTGCCGTAGTTGGCTCCAATCAGTGTCTAATCCCCTACTTGAAAACTGACATTCAATTTTTGTCCACCATATAGCAGTCATTTAAGCCAATCCAGTTATCCAGTTCACCCATACTCTTTTTCCTTTAAAATAACCCTGTAACTATTGGCATAAAAATGCCAGAATGTGCTTAAAAAAAAAAAATGGCTGGTGTCAGCGAAGGTGAGATGGATTTTACAGTTAATTACACTGATCCTATTTTTTAGGTTATTCCTTTCCTATAATCTGTTGCTGAAATCTTTGATGCTAGGAAATGGATGAGTTCAGTGCCTGAAATCCATACAGCATGTCATTTCAGCACATAACTTAAATCAGCTGTATCAAACTGCATTACACTGTGCCCTGGAGTGCAGGATTTCCAGATATGTGTGCTCTCATTGTTAACTCAGGCATGATTGGACATGTGGAGACTTGAAACGCTGACCATAAGTCATGCTAGAGAAATCCCAGAATTTTGTGTTTCTCATCATTGTTCTCTTTAACTTTTAAATCACGGTCAAGCATTGATGGGTAGTTTTATTTTACATTTGTTTTTTTTATTTTACATGAAATGTCATATTGTGTGCTAGGTACAAATTAACAAGTTTAATTAACAGACCATGATTTCTTTATAGGACACTACTAGCCATCTAGACAATAGTTAAGGTAATAAACCTTCCATTTGAACCAATTAAATCATTAGTATAGTTGTGCATTTCTAGCTATGAATACAAGTGTCCCCCAATCACATAGGGATGATCAAACATGCTCTTGCTACTCATGTGCGCTTACATTTTAAATAATTTAACTTCATTTAAACATTCTTCCTTTCAACTCTGCTTTTATGAGAAATTCTCAACAAACATGTTACCAATTCAGTAAACAACAGATAACTTAAATGTTAGATTTGTCTTGCATGTGTGCAAGTTTGAAAAATAATGACACTTGGAACTATAATAAGAAGAATTATGTATTCACAAAGTTAATCTTTGTACTACAGTGTCAATGGCAGTTTTTCTGTGCTGTGTCTCCTAGCAGTGCTTCTTTCAGAAATAGTCTGTCTTCAGTGGAGTTTACCAGTAAAGTGTTTCTAATCAAAATAACATCCTCTACACTACACTGCAGCCCTCTCTGAGGAGAGGTTCCAACAGTCTGCTGTCAAAAGACTAAATACAGGGGAATTTATCAACGGCCAGTCTTAAAATAGGTTTAGTAACCTTTTGCAACCAATCAGCTGTTAGCATTCACTGGTACAGGGAAACTAGGATTCTGAAAGCCAACTGCTTATTGGTCACTAGGAGTTACTAGACCTCTATAAGTGATTGCCCCTGTTGATGAATTCTCCTGATACTCTTACATATTTAAGGGTATATTAACTTTAACTGGCACTGGCTGACAGCATTACATCAGTCATCTACAAGAGCTATACTTACATGACTACCACATGGGTATTCTGAAGCTGTGTGTGTTTCTAAAGAAACTGGTTTTTGAACATTCAGGATTCTGGGTATGGTGCCTCTAGTAGTCCAGTGCAGTACTCCTCACCTGTACTTACTTCCTGCTACCCACAGCTTATAAAGCCTTAGCAGGAAGGATTCTAAGTACATCACTAGTGGGTTAGATTTTTGAAACTCTTACTGGGCATGTTGTAAGATAACTTTGAGACCCATAGGATCTTTTACCTTTGTTAGAATCATACCTTGTAAACAAAATATCTTTCCCCTTTGCCAAGCACAAAACGTATGAGAACTTTTTCCAAATTAAATTGAGATTAAATATTTTTAGAGCTGTTCTGTTTTTGTCTGGTTAGGGAAATATAGTTGATATTCTTACCTAGGTTGTAGGTTATTTAGAACTATGCAGATAATAGTTCAATGTGTAGGTAGGTGAGTGATGATGGTTGAATAGGTAACTAGAGGCAAACCCCAGTGGCTCTAGAGAAAGACTAATGCGGCCAATATAGAATCAGATAACAGGACTGGGCCTACTGATCTGGAAAATGGGGAAAAAGTAAACTTCTCCTTAAATAGAGATCAACAAGCAGCTATTTACCCCTAGTGACCTAACACTTTAACAGTACCAGGGGAATTCATTAACAGGGGCAAATTTTACAGAAGACTTGTAACCTATAGCAAGCTTTCAAAAGTTGTCTTTTATTATTCTTGATTCCTTGAACTAGAGAATGCTAACTGTTGATTGGTTGCTATAGGTTACTAGAATTCTTTAAACCATTGCCCCTGTTGATAAATTCCCCTTACATCTGATACTCCTTTGATATTTCTTTCTTAGTTCAAGACATAAGCAAATCAATCTGCTAAATATATTTTTGCACATCACCATCTTTTCTGTTGTTTTGGTGAACCAAAACACAGACTGGCCCTTTTAATTACTTTGTTAATTTAAGTCAGGGAAGTTTGTACCCCCATTATCCTCTTTAAACGTATGTAAATGTTAAACACAAACTCATTAATGGAAAAGTAGACTACTATGCTATGGGTAAAACATTATAAATAGCATGCTAAGAAATGGGTACTGTAACATACTGATAGCTGTGAATGTTTGATCAATGTGCAGTGTATCCAAGAAGGCACATTTATTGTGTGCAACAAAACTGGCCCATTGAGAAGTCAGCATATTCCTCTTGAGTTCTATTAGTACAGTATGTGTTGTGATGGTTCGGGCTGTTTTTCCATATTAGTTATTCCACAAAAATTCACCTTAGGGGATACAAATGTTTTTATTTGTGGTAGAATCTGCAATGTCCAGGTCAGTCCAATGTGTTCTTGCACTAGGAACTTTTTTAAACTTAAAGAGGTACTATAGTGCCAATATAACTGCATACATAGATATAAAACTCCTTTATACTAAGTCAATTGCTGACACAAATAGTTAAAAAAAAGTTCAGGAAAGAAATCATACTTGCAGTTTGTTTCCCTTAATTAGTTTTCCTGAGAGCTGAAATTTTTCTATACTTGCTCCTCCTCTCCTTTCTGTTCTGCAGGAGAAGAAAAACCTGCCTGACTGCTATTGGTTAAGCAGTGTGCTGACCTTCTGACCGCATAAATTAAGTTGGAATTCAGGAGATTACAGAGGGAAAGCTGACTTGTGCACATGCGCTAAGTAGTAAGTAGGGAAAAAATGTCCGTGGGAGGGTCCCTTTTCATGGCAAACTGGCCAGTACACATCACACACACATTTCCTGGTGTGGGAGTTTATCAGTGCTGCCTCATCAATCATTCTGCTTCAGATGAAACATCTACTGGGGAGAAACACTTCTCACTAAGGTATAGTACTGCATATGTAAAGATGTAAACTGACTATAGTTTCCCTTTAACCTTCCATAGTAATTTTTTTGCCCATTTAGAATTTGTATTCTAACTATGCCATTGTCCTCACATATGTAAAAATGTACTGTTTCCTCAGTGAAAATTCAGCTGTAAAACCATGAACTAAGCCATTAACAAAGGCCGGCAGATGCTGTGACTTAAATAGTTATGTGAGTCCAAAGGCTTTTGCTAACAATCTTTCCACCTGGGTCTCATATAGGACAGCAACCTGGAGCTAAATAAAACTTATAATGTGAACTCATTAAGGTTTATCCTTTATTAAAATGAAAGCTAATTCCTGTCAATGAAAGAACTATTCTAGGATAAGTTTGAGGAGCTTTGTGATCTCTGCAAATATATCAGGTGTGCATTATATTTAAAATCAGACTGGTCCAGAGTTCAGCCCTCTGCTTCAACCCAAACTGGATGCTTCTTTGGAAATTAGTGATGGAAATCATAAGGGCTGCAGGGGGCAGCCTTGCTCCATGTAATTAAGGGGGGGGGGGGGGGGGGGGCAGTCGTGGTTGAAATTGCTCTCCAGGTTTTAAGAAAATATGTGCTTGGACAAAGCAGTGAGAATAGAAATAATTACTCCTCTAGCTCAGCTGTGTGATTTAAATCCCTGCTCCACAACTACAGGCCTCTGAGTTTATTAGCAAGCCAGTTTGGTATGTGCTGGTCAGTTAATCAGAGGAACAGCATAATATTCCCTGGTTGTATGGTGGTACAATATGTACATCAGAGCCTCACTGTTTTCCAAGCACTACTAAATCAGAGCTTTACTATAATTTGGCAGTTGTTCTGGGTACAACTGACTTAAAGTGACACTAACCAACCATTATGATCAAGGATCATAATGTAAGTTTATGAACGCTGAAGTTAACTTTGATAGATGTAAGCTCTTAATTACAATGCAAAACAATTTACATTGATGATACAGTTAAAAGCTGCGCAGAAATTCTAATCACCACAGTTGATAATAAACTGTGACACGGAGGTATAACAGTGATTCCTTATTAAAGAGGTTATCTAAAATGTCTGCAGTATGTTGAAACTATTTCACTTACAAACATGGAAAATACTGGATATGGATAGTAATTCATTATCATTGTTAAGTAGATGTTTTACTGATATTTGTTTTTTTTTTTACCTATTTCTGTTCATTTTTGTTTTTTTTTATTATTATTTGATTT
>WMED01010003.1:0-16002 GCA_019650415.1 Pipa parva | reverse complement strand
AGCTCATTTTTGATAATCTTTCGTGGTACTGTATATTGTTCATTCCTTTAATTATTTTAAAGGTCGTAACATTACCTTTCGTGCACTGTTTTCACTAAAACTCTTCATATACAAATATTAATATACCCCATTAGCTATAGGGCCTCCATTTTCCTTGCTACGTAGATCTTTCTCCTGTTAACTTTAAGTTGCTTCTTACTGTCCTTCAGGGACAATGAAGATGAGAGGAATCAGAACCAGACCCCTCATTGGTCATTCCCTGAAACTATTTGCGCCAAATCCACCAGAAGCAGAATGCAGTGGGGATATCAGGTATTAATAATATGCAGAATATGAAAAGAACTTTACTCATTACAGTAGGATGTAAAGATTTATATCAGCAGAACAGTTAATGAGCCTGAAATCTATGACTGCTGATTAAGTTACCATCACTGGAAGTGTAGAGTAGCGAGTAATAATATGTGCTTTTAGCCAAGTGCAAAGATTTTCTGTATAGAGAACTAGACTAGACATATTTGTATTACTGCTGTAAGGCTTAGCATAATTTGTGGAGATTAAGAGACTGAAATAATAAGTTAATTAGAAATATTGAAAAATGTAATTTTTATTGTAATGCTGCTACATTAAGTTTAAATCAAATTTAAGAGTAATTTCATAACAGCCACTGTCTTGCCCCACAGCCAGCAGAAGAAATTCAGCGTCTGCCACGGTCACATTGTCTATCGGCCTTGGTAACACCTGTCTTCCAGGAGGTGAGATGTTTCTTCTGCCTGTATTAGATATCAACAACATTGTCATGTGCCAAAGGCTGTGCAGTGTCTTTAGAGTAGAGTGCAATGCTGTGCTGGAATCTATTCAGACCTGCATAATGTTTATTCCATAAGCCTTCCTCTTTTAATGACAATATTAGCAGGTATGAGCTACAGTAGATATCGATTAATGCATTCATAATTTAGTAGGTAATACTAGGGAAAATGAAAAGAGAAAATAATTAGAACACTATATTTAGAATACTTTTTGTTTCCTAGGGTAAATGATGAAATATCAAAACATTGTTTTGTCTTTACATAAAAGATTACAGTTTTTGTATAAATGAAAAAAGATGGTCCCTTTTTGATGTAGCTGCTTGTGCGGCTAAAATGCCTGTGAGTCTTATGGAGTGAAAAATAAAGGGGTAAAATCACTGAGCCAATATGGGGTGAGGCAGACACAGGAACTAGTGACGACCTGTGGCACATGCTACATTCATTAGCATTAAAAGGTGCCTATGATGAGCTTTTTGAATCAGTTTGACATTTTAAAATAGTTTCAAAGAGATGGTCAAAACAATTGTCGATTTTATTCATAAAACAGGACAGCGTTGTTATCTGTTATGGAGGCAGCAGAGACACACAGGCACCCCTAGCAAATACAAAAACAAAGTATAACCCCTTCAGAATCATGGTTTTTCACCATTCATGCCTATTCACCTATCGTCAGATGGATTTGTAACATCATTGCCTCTGGTTATGCTGTAGAATGTCAGGTTTAGCAATTTGTGCAAAGATTGCTCCCTATCAGTGGATTACATAATAATGTGTAGTATAGAACTGTTCAGTTAAAATAGATGAGAGTATCTACACTATAAGCATGCGGTACTTAATCACTTTGATTGTGGGGTAATTAAAGATTAATTTATGAGATTAATCTTCAAAAGACCACTGTCAGATGACACAATTTGTGATGCTGGTATCAAAAGATGGCAGAAATGTCAACCTATTGGCTCTAATGGAAAAGCTCTTGATGTGGTTAACATTAGAGCCAATAGATGCACTCACTTCTAGTACATGTAATGCATTGGCTGATTGAGCAGAAATATTACTCTATGAAAGTGTCTTATTTGTAAAATTATCTTGCTTTGAGTCTATTTGAAAAAATGTTTTTATTGTTACCATGGTAGCAGAGTAGAATTGCCTTAAAATTCTATGGCAGTGAAACCCCTGGCAAAAGTGCAGCATTACCTGCTATTTTGTGGCTCCAATAGTTACCATTCAAAGCTCCAGTGTCCTTCAGATTCCACACTGGAAGTGGATGAAAAGCTACTTGCAGCATTTTGCCATTCTCCAGTGAGGAATTCTGCCAGGCAGCAATACTTTCCCAAAACAGAGAGCGTACTCCTGCACTTTTACCCAGGGTATTTTAGAGCTAGCAATGGTCCATGTCTAACAGTAATTTCAGAGTACAGTATAAAGTCAGATCGTTCTATGTTATAAAGAAAATGATTTGAAAACATTGATCTTACCCCTTGATAAATATGCCTGTTATAAGTCTGTTTTCTATCATTTCTATGAAGTGATTATTTAAAAAATAACAATGGGTAAAGTGCTGAAAACAGCAAACTCATAAAACAAGACAAAACATCATAACCCACATAACCCAGGCCTTCTGTTTCAAAGAAAACATTTACATCCTAGATATATGTAACTAACCTATAATTCAAGATTTGTTTCACTCTGTCATTCATCTTATTTTACTGCTAATCTATTTTACTAAATGGTATTTACTATTATGACAAATCCAAACAACCCAAAAATTAAAATGTTATTCTAGTAGTAATTTTCCTTAAATCTTATGGCGCACAACAAGGTTTGGTACACAGGATTTTTTTTTCTTGTGGCAAAGCTCCAGGGATGTACCTACATTCAATTGCATTGTACTACTTGAAATTACACATGCAGATATCTTACCACTAAAGAATGGCTGTTTTTCACTCAGTTTAATGCAAGTGAATGTGAACATATGTGAGGTGTTCTGCCACATGCAAAACTCATAGTATCTGATGTATCGAAACGTTGATCCATCTTTGCCACTGTGCATATATTCACCAATAACCACTGTTGGTGAGAACTGACTAACTCTTTATAAAGCAGATTTGATGAAGGTGATTTTGTATGCAAACACCTGTAGTAATGCCACAGCCCTGTACCTATACACTTCTCCTGGAGGAACAGCAATGCATGTTAAAATGGTTGATTTCTTCTGTTCCATACACACACCAGCTAAGGGAGCAAAGATCCGCAGGAGCATTTGGATCAGTGCAGGAGCTGGAAAATGCCTTCAGCTTGGCTGAGGAGTCAAGTCCCGGCATCACAGACCAGCTCATTTCTCATCTGGTTAAGCGGGTGCAAAGGTAACTTTAAATATGGTCCATTATGGTGAGTGATAACTTCCATGTTAATCACTCAGTGCTTAATTATCATTCTACATTATCTACAGCACAGAGCTCACAAAGAGCATACATTTTTTGCCTTGTGTTAGTAACACGATAGGGGTGTTATACTGACAATGGATAATTGGGGCAATAAGAATAAGTATGAGGTATTGTTCCCTGTTAAAACAGTAGAAAGGCAGAATACATTTGTTCCTAAGTGTAATCATACACTCTGCTGCCCTGAAAAACAGACTAGAACATTCTCCCCCCCCTCCCCCCATTCACTTTAATGTAACCGCAAGCAGAGCGCTCACATAGTTGTTTTTTCAGCATTAAACTGGCTGTGTGAGAAGTTACAAGCAGAAAGTTAGGCCAGAGCCATACAAACTGCTTTGTAGCCAAGCTAATTGTAATCAGGTTCATTATAGTCTATGGGGAAAAACTACTAGGAAGTAGCTCTGCAGTTTGCTCAGGCCATGTTCACACTGGCATATTGTGTGCATCGTTTTTTAAGAAAAAAGCACTTTGTGAAAAAACACCGATCATATGCAGTAGCAAAACACATTGAAATTAATGACTATCACACGTGCAATGTCACACTAGTGTTTCAAGAGGAATACACACTGGGACGCTTCATGACATGTTTTTTCAAGCGAATAGAACAACGCAAAAAGTGCGACAGGATTGGTAGCAATAGGAATTGAACAATAGCAGTCACACATGAGGGAAAGTGATAAGTGCTATTTTTTTTGTAAAACACATTGAGAAAATACACCAGTGTTAATGCTACAGTGTTTTTTTGATATGTGCTTTTTAAAAAAACAGAATATACCAGCGTGAACCTGGCCTTGGTGTCCTTCTCAGGGAAGGTAGGATCCTTCAGGGTTCTGTCAGTTTATCTCCCTGTGGGCAGACATTATCTTATGGCGACTGTGGTTTGACAGAACACAGCCCCTGCTTTGAGCCCTTCTACCTCATTCAGTATGCCCCAGAAGCCTATTTGTCCACCGCTATATCCTGTATGCAAAAGCACAAGTTGACTGCCTTCCTTGTATTTAATGCTATATACAGTATGTAGAGCCTAGGACTCTTCCACCAAATACGTAAGCTAAAAACAAATGTTTTTTTATTTTAGGCTATGTGAGATTTTTATACCGGAGGGGTTTATGCTTTAATAGACACAACCTCTGATAACTGAAAACCCTTATAAAAAACCATATGCCAGTCACTGACAGGGGCTTATTTATGAAAGGCTGAATAGTCACATCAAGGTGTGAATTCACATTTATTTGTCACTTCCCCACCTGCGATGTGAAATTGAGACCAATATGGATGCTTATGACAGTTGCAGACTTATGGAGCGCTTCACATTAAGGGGGTAATTCAGCAAAGTGCGAACTTACCTGGCGATCTTTCGATTCACCTCGCCAAAATGGTTACATGCTCATTTCTGTCCTACAGGAAGAAATCACCGAATGCTTTAAAGGTACTTCGCCTCACCTCGCGACCACTTGAGTCGCCTCGCCGAGACTGGAATACCTTTAAAACGTTCGCTGATGTCCGCCTGTAGGGCAGAAGTGAGTGCGTAACCATTTTGGCGAGGTGAATCGAAGGATCGCCAGGTAAGTTCACACTGTGCTGAATTACCCCCTAAATCTCCTATCTGCCCTCTCTAATTCCCATGCGTGTACCAGTGTCCTTGACCTTCCTTCACTGCAAAACTCACTCAGGACATGGTGGGAACATCTCCCCTTTCCACTTAAACTCTTCCAGATCCTACTCATCCTGCAGTAGTGGCTTCTGCATAGCACTGGGGGGACTTTGTTCCCTACTTAATGAAGCCTATCTGCACTCTGCCGGCCAGCTCCTCAAGCTGTGCAAAACTACTCTTTATATTATACAACATACGAAATTTAGGTTCCAGGCGACCCCTGGAATATTTAATGCATTGTGGGTTTACATGTTTTCCCTTCTTTTACAGGTTCTCCACTGCACCTTAATTTCATGTATCCACTGTATAGCTAAATATCTTCATGCCCCAGGGGAACATGGGAATGTACTGTGACTGAGAAGACACTGACCATAACAAAACATATCAGCTGTTTTATTATTATTTTTTTTTTTATTTTAAACACATTTCTCTTGAGCCAGACCATTAAACTGACATTTCATACATAAAGAAAATATGTCTCTTCTTTCACGTCTCGGCTATACCATACCACATGCAGCATCAGTCATACCATGGTAGCCTTTTCAAATAGATTTACCATTACATAAAGTGAAAAGCATGAATTGTATCAGAAATATATTAACTACATAAAACTGAGTAAGTCTTTATACAAAAAGCCTATTTTTGAATGTAAAATAACAAAGGCTTTAAATATTAAGGAGGATGATTACTTTATACCAAGAACTGGGATAGACAATGCAGGAGAAAGTGAGATGAAGTAGAGGATTTGAATATAATGTGAACAGATTGTTGTGAAAAAATTGTGAATCCACCTGCGTTCTGAATAAAACAAATGACACTATTCTTAAATGGGTAGAAAAGGAAAGGGGTTTGTTGTTTTTAACATTCTAAACGTATTTTTTTCTAATCTTATCATTTCTGCAGCTATCATCTGAATTACTAGTCCGTTGTTATCTTCCATGTTTAGTAATTTCAGCAGTGATACTACTTAGCTTGCTCAAGCTATTGCCACAGCATTCACACAGTAATAGCAAGAAAATAAACAGAAAAAAATATGTAGTTTAGTTTTATGGAAAATGATTGAAATGATACAAAATATTTTCTTTTTATTTCCCCTTAAACGTCAGTTTTCCTTTTTTTGTAGCTGTACACACCAAATGATGCTGTTTTGGGATGTGTCTTGTGTATTCTGCAGGATTCTCTCTCATGCAGGAGCACTTCCATCCTCTGGGAAATGGCCTATCCTTCCTGGAGAACTAACCCCTCTTCTGATTACCTCCATCCACCTGAACAGACAAATAGTGTATAGGTTAGTCAGTTACAGTTTTAGAACACCCTAAAGGAGAAAGTTAGAGGTGCGTTATCTAATGTGAATCCAGAGTGTGTGATTTCAAGTAAATTGTGTAAAATATATTTAAACTGGCCATATACAGTTTAATTTTTCAGATTATTAAATAATGACTGATGATTGCACATGTTTGGGGACAGAAAACACCACATCACATTCAACCAGCCTAAGTATCGGATGCATGTTAAAATGGTTTATTCAACATATTGGAAAATCATTCTAACAAATTTACACTAAGATATTTATTCTCTGTTAAAAAAAAAAAAAAAAAAGTACTGTTAATGGCAGAATTGTAAGATTGTTTGGAGACCTTGATTAAATATTCTGAAAACCCTAGGTTTAGAATACATTCTCTTTTCAGACAACAGACCTTAGTCAGCCCTTTGTGTTAAAGGATGTGTGATTTTTTTAAATGGAGAACTAAATCTTAAAAATCATTTAGGCTAGAACTATTCAACCTTGTACAACATTTTTTGCATGGCCAAATGTACAGAAGCCTTATGAGGCAAATAATCTATACCTATGAAGCTGCCAACTCCACAGCTTTATATTTTTCTGTATTACTTATTAACCATAGTTCTGTTGAACCATAGACTGCCACAAAAAAGCACCTTACTTACATCTGTGAGGTGTTGCACAGTTTTTTTTTGTCAATTGTAAATACAAATATTCTGAAAAAAAAAATCCATGTATGGGTTCTTAGTTTACAGTTTATAATACAGAGGGAATGAGAAGAAGGTGCAATATATATTTTCAGCAAACTGTCCAAGACAACACATAAAAACAAACCTTCTCCACGTGTACTCGCTGTCTGCTCTGAAGAAGTACACATGTGACTTAAAGTGGAGTTTAAATACATGCCGACAACTGACAGGATCAGAGAATGAAGGAATGCTCACGGTGTATCCCAGGAGAGGCAAAGAGGCGAGAGGAGCATCCTCCTAGGAAATTCAGAGGCATAACAATTTACACTTATCAGAAATAAAATGACAATTAAAAAACCACTGAAATAAAGTCATTTAAATTTCAAAACAGTGACAATTAGATGGCAAATAAATGTAGCAGACTGTAGTGTTCCTTTGAGTCAGCTGACTAAACAGTTGGTTGTTACCAATGAAGTTCTAGCATGGAACAGTAGTTAATAACTAATTTCCCATCTGAGCTGATGCAATTATATATATATAAAAAATATGAAATGCTCTAGGGCAGTGATGGCCAACCTTTAGAGCTCAGTGCGTCAAAAAACAGAGCATAACCCGGGTGGTGTGTCACTTCAAGAAAAACCCATCATTTTCAATACCTGACAGCATCAGCATCCGGAGGCGGGGCAACTCTCCTACTGAGTGCGTACCATGAACAGCACCAACACGTGTGTCAGCAAAATCGTCTCTGGACACGTATGTCATAGGTTAGCCAACACTGCTCTAGGGCACAGTTTCTATAAGAACCCTTTAACTGCCCCTTGTTTCTGATGTCTCCCTCTTAAATGTTTGCACTAGCAAATCTGAAGCTGCTACATAGTCGCTGTTACTTTTCATTAACTCCTGTGGCATAGTTTACACTGTCAACAGCTACTGCAACATCAACCACTTGGGATTTAAATAGGTTCACTCACAACCTACAACATTTTTAATTATGTTCACTGTCTGATCTCCAAGCTGGTAAGACCTTTTATTTTTTGTATATATAAAAAAACAAACAAACAAAAAACCTATCCTTTAACTAACCTGTGTGTGAATAAGGCCTTAGAATTTGTCCTGTTGTCTGTACAAATAGAATGACTTTACCACTAAGCAGGGTACCCAATCATCATTTTACTACCAGACCCCCACACTTTATTTACCTGATGGGATTTGTAGAAATAAAGGCAAAAGTTTGTGAAGACCACCCACAGGCGTTGCCAGCCATTACTCTTTTTAAACTTGCGAAGAAGGTAACCAGAGAGTTGGTTCTAACACACAGAGAAGTTTTAGATTAGTAAACAATACCCAGGTTTACAGCAAATACACATGATCACAAAAAATAAACTTGATAAATAGGAAGAACCCAGTCTGAAAGATTCTGTTAACTAATATCCAGCAGTAAGACTGAATTTGGTTTGCACTAAAGCCATAAAAAGATGTTTTTTTTTTTTATTTTGCACATTGTTCTACCACCTAACAGTAACTTGGCCAATCATTCCTGTAAAGGGGATCAGCCAGTGTGTGGAACAATGAGCTGACATTGTTACCAACCAATGCAAACTCCTCACACTTCAGAGTGCCTGGTAATGATGCCAGTCATCATTGTTACTTCGTTCACCAACTTCAGTGGAGAAGATCAGACAGGAGGCTGATAAGTAATGATATGGCTTACAAATGATGCAAACAATATGTTTACATGTGACATTGTACAAAGACAAATATAAAAAGTTAGGTTTATCTTTGTAAATATATTTCTCTGTATGTCAAAATTGGTGAAAAGGACAAAGAAAATCCCAGAAGCTGAATATTTTTTACTTTATAAAGAAAAAAAATACATGGTGTTTACTTTCCCCCTTTTTCAGCCTAAGACATATCTACTCTCCATAAAATTACTGCATCTATTCCCATCATTTCCACTTCATAAAATAGCATGAAACAAAGATCAGCTACAAGCCAACGTTGCATATTACCGTATCACCCCTAACTGCATTTGGTTGCACTGGACGTGAAATACATTTAAGGACACTGTTGCCAAGAACCATTCTTTTAACAACCACTTTTCCATCCTACCCCTACTCTCTCATGCTACTTCCTTCTGTGAAGGTCTCTAGAATGAGGGAAATGTAAACGGTGAAAAGTCCTGAAATTCTCAGATGCAGATTCTAATCATTAGCTTTATGTGGCTTGTGCTCTGTAATATAGATACATCTAGAGTAACTTTTCACTTGTCAAGACTGCAATATTTTTTGACAAGATGGCATGAGATCCAGTTAATCTAGTCACCCATCCACAAATCAATCCACCCACCCTTGTACCAATCAGTGAATCCACCCACCCAGATACCCTTATAACAGATTACCTCAGGCACAAACATTTTTATTTTTAAGGCAGTTCTCAAAACCTATCCTGAGGCTTCAACAACGGAGTATGTTTTGTGGCTATCCTTCAGCAGAAAGGGTAAATCTCTTCAGAATTTCCCATCAGTTTAATGGCCCATCTGTACTGCTGTGTGGTTATCCACAAAACATCAACACATGCATTGCTGGTGAGGTCTGAGGACAGGTTTGAGCACTGCATTAGAGAAGTCACTACTCTATCAGAGCATATTATTTCAATAACTTTTAGATAATGAGTTCAGTTCATTACCTCCATCATAGTAAGGTGATCAGCAAGAGACACACTCTGGTTCCGATACCAGCACACATGGCTTAGTGTGTTGGGACAATGTGTCTCCCCTGAGGATGTGATAATTGGCTCTGTATTGTGAAATAAAATACAAAAACAAAAAAGTAGGATTATATTTACTTTACATCTACTTTATTGGCGAGTGAATTGATTTTAAATATGTTTTACAATAAAATATATTTCCTGAAATGACCTAGCATTTTTTGCCCCAGTGGGACCTTACATCTCCACTTCAGCTGATGAAAGAAACATGTCAGAGATTGAGCTACAGATTATATTTCCTACTCATATCTCCAATGAGACTTTCTTTGTTACAGTGAAGATCACCAAACCAATTTTGTATATGATATTAGAATGCCAAATTTCCCTCTTGCTTTTGGGACAAGTTAATTATGATTTACTGTACCAAAATAACTAGATCACATCGACCATGAATGATCAAATAAAATCTCTTGTGCAGCACTTACAGAACATTTATTTTATCACCATCTTTCCACTGGCTCCATCAGCAATTTGTATAAGGCACTTACAATGTCCTTCTCAAACACCCAGTTATATACCAGTTCTCCCTACAGTCTTCTATTTTAGGTAGTAAATAAGGAGTAGAGCACTGTCACTTCAGAACTGTGAAGATGTATGTTAAATACGAGATTTAAGTGTCTTTAGTTCTTTTATTAATGCAGGTGCAGGACAGCTTTTGTTGTGGGTTTCTAATCAGGTTAACTTAAACTGCTAGTAGCGGAGAAGCTATTTTCTTTGGAGCTTCTAGTTTTATGAACTGTCCTCTTATATAAACTTTGTGTGCACATCATATAGTGGTTAAGGTAAGTCTAGAATATTATTTTATGAAAGGTACATATATATAGCTTTTTATGAAGTGCAAGGAGGTTAAGGTGTGTAAAGTTGGGTTCACATTAGCTGATTTTCAGATGAGTTTTCTTTAATTAGGCTCATTATTATCTATGGTGCAAAACACAATAGCCTTGTGTATATAATGCAGTGTATTTTTTAGATGCGAGTTTCTAAAATATGCAGCACATATGCGCTGTGTGTGAACCGGGCTTTAAAGTATGTGACAATGGTGATAGTTCTGTGGTTTTCAATAAATCATCAGTTATATCAGAGTAGGTTCATGTTATCTTGTGCTTTCTATTAGTAATCTATTTTTTTCCTTCATATCTCTGTTTTTAACTTTATTGGGATTGACAGGGATGTGGGGAAACGGGGGACCACAACAGGTGGTTTAGGGAAGTGGGGCATTGGGGTGGGGTTCGGAAAGACATGGGAAGGGGGGTAGTATGTACAAGTATAATCATAAGGTTTAAAATCACCTTCTTTTGTTATGTGTTTCATTAAGTTTCAAAGTGTCTTCCACTGAACCATATGGTGTGGTGGGGTTGTTTCTGGCTGCTTACATCAGTTTCTCTTTCAAGTGAAAGCAATTCTTGTTAAGATGTTAGCAGGAAGGCATTTTGGTTTAGGTATATGGTGTACCTGATCGATAATTAAATCCCTTGGCTCTGCAACCTTTTTTTTTTTTTAATGGTTTTCTGGTTAATTTAGCTGTAAGACCTGTTTTGGGTCTTCCCTGATAACAATATGTCTTCCTATAAAGCAGAGACATCAGCTAGCTTGCTGTGTGTACAATGGTACAAATTTTAAATTGTACTGTTTTTACCCTTGTGTTTCTCTGCCCGCTTTTGTGAGATCTATGTATTATATGTAGAAGTTTTCCAATTGGCATCTGAATTACCCAATCCTCTGAGTCAGTGTTATATGTTACGCCTTGATCTTATTGACAAGAAAACAATTGAGATAGCTTTGTATTTTATTGTTGTGGATAAAAAAAAACATTATGGATACGTACGCTGAAGGGACAGAGCAGACAACTCGCTGTACCTTGGCGCTCGGGTTATTGCAGCATTTAGATCATCCAACCATCTCCTCATATCCAGCTGGGAGCTAAAAGCAAGATATAAAGAACTTGGCTGGACAAGTGGTAGATGACAATGTTATACAGTGAGTGTTACTCAATAATAAAAACTTTGCTATTACATTGATTGAAGTTTATATAGAAAATCAGGCAATCTTCAGGGTTTATGCACACTGGATCTTTAGTACAACCGATACCGGACAATAACAGTGTTTTGTTTTTGGGGACAAACAAAAGCTTTTGGATAAAAGTGTCCCTTGAGAAAACTGGAAACTTCTCAAAACTGCTTATAGACTAGAAATCTATAAATGCAAATCCTCTGGTGGCTCACCACATTTATTGGCCCATGTTAGGGCCCAAAACACATGATAGGCCTGGATACAGCATATGATGGGCTACTTACTGGGCTATGTTCCGTGAGACTGATTTATCATTATTTTGCATTGTTCTGGTGTGCATGATAACATTGCCACTGCCATATAACTGACCTGAGAAGAAGAGGGTGGAGTACAGGACAGAGCTTAATAAAATACAATATGTAGGCAGAAAGCAAGTAGAGTAGTAGGGATATAGATAAGGGGGAAAAAAAGACTGAGTTATAATTACTTCATGGTAAGGGGATAGTTCATCAGTCAGTACAGCTACTTTATTTTAGTTCTAACCATAACATTTTAAGTCAGCCTTTCCTTCTGATTTTTTAATTCATCAATTTAATCTATAAAGTCAGTTGGTTACTTAAAGTGCACCTGTCACCTCAAAATACTAATACTTATTTAGGTTGTAGTAATGAAATAAACGTTTTTGTGAATATATTTGTATTTTTAAAAAATGTACCTTTAAACAGCGTTTCTCTCTGTCATCTTCCCTGTCAGCCTGAATTTTCTTTCCTGAGTCAGGTGATGATGATTGACATTATAGCCCCACCTATCAGATCCCTGCTAGATCGTGATTTAAGGGATCTGATTAGAGGAGCTATAATGTCAATCATTATTTAGCCCCACCCACCCAACACTCGGGAAAGAAAATACAGGCTGACAGGGAAGATGACAGACAGAAATGCTGTTTAAAAGGTACGATTTTTAAAATACATATATATTTACAAAATGTTTATTTCATAAGTACAACCTAAATTAGTATTAGTTTTGAGTTGACAGGTGCACTTTAAAACTGTATCAGATTGTACAAGCTTTCCCGCTCCTTTAAACTATGAAACAAGCCATATATGACACTGTATAGAAACATATCACCCCCCCAAAAGTTCTGTTGTATATAACTAGTCACACTGCATCTTCTACCAGATTCATATTTACTTCAGCTAAAGCATTAAATACAGTTGAAACCAGAATAATGAGAGAGAGAGTTTTTTTAAGGCATTTTTAATACTTTCTACAAAGTCAAAAGTTTACATACATTTCTTTAGTATTTGGTAGCATTTTGCAAATGCACACAGGAACAAAGACCTACAATTTTGGAGACACATCCTGTGGTCTGAATAAACTAAAATTGAACTGTTTGGCCAAAGTGACCATTGTTATTGTTATGTTATAAAAAGGAGAAGCTTGGCAGCCTAAGAACACCATCCCAACTGTGAAAAACAGCGGTGCCAGCATGATATTGTGGGGTTTTTTGTTGCAGGACGGACTGGTGCACTTCACAAAATAGATGGCATCATGAGAAACGAAGACTTTGTGGCCATACTGAAGCAACATCTCAAGACTTCAGCCAGGAAGTTAAAGCTTGGACGGAAATGGGTCTTCCAAATGGACAATGTCAGGGGGTTATTCACTAAGGTGCAAATTCGACTGTCGAATTCACAAACAGAGAATTCCCATAGTAAATCTGCTACAATTTCCCCATTGTAAAGTTGCGACAGTTTATTAAAGTTAAAATTGTGACAATTTTCCCATAATAAAGTCGCAACTGCGACAATATTCTCATTATAAAGACGCGACTGCGACAGTAGCAGCCTATTGTGACTGTCTTTATCTGGCGAATTCACACTTATACACAACAATTCAGACTTTAGTGAATAACCCCCTCAATGTTTTGGAGTGGCCATCACAAAGCCCTGATCTCAATCCTATTTCACCAGTTCTGTCAGGAGAAATGGGCTGAAATTCCTACCAACTATTGTGAGAAGCTTGTGGAAGGAGATCCAAAATGTTTGACCCAAATCATACAGTTTAAGGGCAATGTTACCAAATACTAATGAAATGTATGTAAACTTTTTGACTTTGAAGAAAGTACTAAAAATGCCGTTAAAATATGCTCTCTCTCATTATTCTGGCATTTGGCAAATATAAACAATTTTGGTAATCATAACCGACCTAAAATGGGTAAAGTTTATTCTGATTTCATGTCACATAGAAAGAAAAACAGGCATAAGTGTCTGTTTATAAAGTGTATGTAAACTTCTGGTTTCAACTGTATTAGAGGGATTATTCATCAAAGTGAGATTTCCACTGCCTAGGTGAATTCTCATCACTTTAGGATGTTAAGCTCTCTGTTTACTCCTTATTCGCTAAATGGAGATTTCCCATAGTGAAGGCAAGACTGCATCAGTAGTTATCTCTTGCATAGTTAGGCGAAGTCAGTTGGACACTAGGAGCCTTGCCATCATCCACCTAATTTGCTATGGCAAAGTAAAACTGAAAAATGCAAGAAAATATGCCTTGACATGACTATTTTGGTCTTTCATAAATAAGTCCATAGGGTTAGGATAGAATTTAACACCCCCGTATCGATCTAAAAGAAACAAGTTGTTATAACAATCCCATGGTAGGAATTGCTGCATTGAATGTAAAACTAGTACATGAGGAGCACTGCTGCACTATGTAGCTGGGACTACGCTAGTAATAGATTGTACTGCTGCACTATGTAACTGTTGGACTACGCTAATAATAGATTGTACTGCTGCACTATATGAGAAGGGTACTGCCTCACTGAGTGGTGTACTAGTATTTGGAGGCATTTCTGCATTCCCATCAGAAAACTCCATGGATTTCAATGTGATTTACCGGTAGCACTGTATTATGACAGGTAAAACGTGGGTTACAACACACAATCATGTGACAGAGTCACAATCATGTGACAGAGTCGAGCCAGGTTGACCCTGCTGAAAATCAGCCCTGACTAACAAGGTTTGTTACAGGACTGTTATCAATTACTGTCTAATTGCTTCACTGTAGCCTAAAGAGAATCATACAGCATTAATTAATGATCAAGTGGTTATTGCTATCAAAATTAAAAAATGTTTTGTGTTGCTCTCCAGCTGCTTCCATAAATCATCCTCCCACACTTGACATGTTTCATCAGATCATCATTCTTGGGTATTGATGCTCAAGCCACACAAATTTACCCTATACCTATAGGAATGTGATTTGAGTCACACAGTCAGGATTATTCAAGTGACTAGCTAACTAGGCTCTCTTGGCTTACTGAGACCCCACCTGCAATAGATGACAAAATAGGCCAAAGGTTGCAACTCTCAGTTACATTTACATTTGAGGCCCTCCCATGCCCTACCTACATAATCTATGATGCCAAAGGGAAGGCGGGCACCAGTCAGCAATGCACATTACATAGAGATGCATTTAGAGTATCATTCACTACTTCTTACAAAGAATGCTCCACAAAATATTTTCACATTATGTATATTGTTGGTTGATCCAGAAAGCCAAGTGCAATTCAGAGTACTATTACAAGCCTGCACACTCCTTCCCTACCCCTGCATGCAATAAGCAAATTATGGCAAGGTCCCAAAGTGCAGGAGCGTACCAATAGTGCTCTCACAGGTCGCAGCTGTAAGTGGGCCTGAGCCCCCAAGGGCTAGTATGTAACACATGTGGGTTCAATCCAGTAGGTACATCTTGTATTTAGTGTACAAGGAAGGGTTTAGTACACTCCTGTAGATTATTCCCATTAGACTCACCTGGCTGCCACTCCTATTGTTGTCTGTGCTGAGTATATAGTGAAGCAGTGTGGGACAGAATTGTATCTATCCTCAGCCTGTGCAGAGTGAGCATAAAGACAGAAAAAGAGTGAAACAGACAGCACTAATTTAGCAATAGTGAGGAATAAGGTAGGCACTCAACAACTGCTATGGAGATAAAAAGCAAACAGGCAAAGAGGGTAAGCACACATTCCCATGTATACTCACTGGGGGATCCAAAACCATTAACTGCAGGAGTGGTTAGAGAAACAGAGGAAAGCAAGCACAGGGAAAAGAAAAAATATGAAAAAAGTCAGACATTCTCATAATGGCAGTATGTCAGCTATTAAAGTGATCATCCTGTCTCCTGTACATGGTGTACACTACTACACTTGTACATCCTCTGCTTAATGTTAGAACCCATATTTTTGTGCTGGCACACACCACTTTCTGCAACTGTGCAGTGTGAGAAGCAGCCTGAAATGTTTGCCTGGGAGCTGCAGCTACAGTTTTACTTAAAACATCTTTTTGGGGGTGGGAGG
>WMED01010002.1:0-16002 GCA_019650415.1 Pipa parva | reverse complement strand
TTAAATGCTTTTTTTTACCTAAATTTCTCGACTTATACACGAGTATATACGGTAATCTGCTTTCACAAGTAACCTAAGCATAAAATTCCAAAGGAAAGTGAAATTTTAGAATTTTCAAGTTTATTACTTTTAGCAAAAAATATACAATTTTAAAGGCATAAGATTAATCATCAAAGTATGAACTTAAGTTTATGTACTGGATTGTGTTGAAAAAAAAAAAAATCATGTGTCTAATGTGTGAATGTATTTTCCTTATAATAAAACTATGGGCTAAAAAAAAGAAAAAAAAAAAAAAAAAAAAATCTACATTCTGCAAATTAATGATAATCCCTAAAGTTTGAACATTCCTGCTATAATCCCAAGAAATTTCATTCCTCACAAAATTATATTTTTAAATCTTTGGTCATTCATAAATATAACCAAACATGAATATATAGATAATCCATTATGTAACAGACATTGCAATGCAGTATAGCAACCAGCAAATCAGCTAGTTTAGCATTTGGTTGATTTCATCTTTTGCAAACATGTATGATACAAATTTTCTCCATAGTGCAAATGGACAACATTCTGAACAGTTAAGACAAATACAAAAAGCCAGATTTTTTAAACAACACACTGATGTTTCTATTTGTAAAGTTGCTTTTACATTCTGTGTGTTGCTAAATAAAGTATTGTTCATACACCTAATATGCAGTGGTTCTGAAGTTTTCCACTTTTTTCCATAAGTTTATTAGGTTTAGGAAATCAATTCTGTTTCATGACGTGCCAATGCAGGTGGTAACGTTGTTCCACAAGGACCCTGGAAATGAAACCTTAAAACAAAAAAAACCAGAATTAACCATTTGTCTGTTATACATTACATTTTTGTTCTAAATGGAAATACATTAAGGGTGAAATTTTCACCCAAAAATTACATTTCAATTTTAGTAAATTTTGCCCTAAATATTTTCCACCAGCACCCACTAAAAGCAAAACCTATGTAATTCACTGTACAGGCAGATAACTAGAAAATAATAACTCCTACCCATATTTTGTGAGATTAGTTTGGGCTGTGTACAATAAAAACACAGCAAGTCAAACCCTCAGCAACCTAATCCGAGGCTTGAATTTATTTTACATTTACAACTTTTTTTTTTTTTAATTACTCATCTTTATGTTCAGGCTCTATACTATTGCTATTCCAGACTGTACTTAATTGCTAGATTAACAATATCACCCTAATGAGACACAATTTTGATTGGGTGGCACTACACTGCACAGCATGGTGCAGGGGGATCACTGGTTACAGAGTGATAATAAGCAAGTTAGAACATGCAACACTTTTTCTAATCTTCAATAAATATTACACTTTTAATAGATATACATTATTAAAATGCTTATTTGGGGGGTCAAGTATTATAAAAAAAAAATTTCACCAGAGTCTGAACTTCCCCTTTAAAAATGAAGACCTACAGCAATATGTCTAACAAGATTTATAATTAAAGATATACTAAAATAAACAGAAATTAAAAACTACATTATGAATCCAAAGTTAATGAAGAAAACAATCTTACGTAAAGCTTGTGGTTGCTGGAGTATTATTCATGTTAAATTCTGCTACAGGCACCCCTCTAGCAGCCACCTGAGGTGCAAACATTGCAGCGGGATACACAGCAGAGGAGGTACCAACCTGTAAACCATACATGGGTAGATAAAAATGAAATAATGCTTTAATTGCCATTGTCACTATATAGTATTAGTAACTTGGTATAATTGAAGACTAACATTTATATACTAGTGAAGAAAATAACTGCACTTTCAATGAAAATGGCAATTGTACAGATTGGCAAAGATGGGTTGCATAATTGCTAGAACAACAAATCACTGGAAAAACATGTCGCATTTTTAACTGCTGAACTGTAGTTTTCAGCTAGTTACTCTAATCTGGATCCTCCATTTTAAGCAATTATTTATCAAGATGTAAAAATCAACAAATTCTATGATGTTTGTCAAAAGTAAAAAGCAACATTTATATAGTCATGGAATGCCTCTGACAGAATTAAATCTTTCAAACTAAATTTTACCATCTTTCGGCCATTTTCTCTTTTATATAAAAGAAATAGTCATATTTATGACTGCTCTGCTCTCTTACCACCTTATTCTCACTCTCTCTTTAATCCTGCTCTTCTCTTAACCAGTATAAAAATCTCATCCTCTTTCTCTATAAAACCACTCCCATATATACCTACTCCTACTAAACTTTACTTCTTTACGTGTGTTTTTCCCCTTTGCTGCTCTGGCTGTTTTCTGATTCAATAAACTAACTGGAAATCAAAAAAGGACATTTGGCAATTTACTAGAATATTATTAAACAGTTACTGCTGACAATTATGCACTGTTTCAATGATTTTGTGTGCAGTAAATTATTAACACTTTGTGTTGCTGACTACATACCACCAAGCACAAATCACAAATTTCAAGTTCTTTTTCCACTTCTCCAAGGATATTAGAATCCAAAGTCTCTCCAAACCAAACAACATTGGGGCGTAGAAGACCATTGCATCCATTTTCTTCACAGCTGTACAAAGAAGCAGTAGAAGCCTATTACTCATTTAAAGGATTGCTATAAGCTTGTCAAATCTAGGGGTTATTTTCAAAGGGGAAATTCTCACCAATAGGCGTTCTATGCTCCAGCGCTGCCTCCTGTTCTCTGTAATTTTCCATTGTCTTCTTTTCTTGGCAGGCACTTCTTCCTGATAGCTTCATCAAATAGAGCAATGTAAAACTGCTACTGTACTTGCTGTATTTGGTGGATGTGAAACTGAGCCAAATCCTGAGTAGGAATCTTCCCAGGTGAATACAAGTAATCAACTTAGCTGATCACAGCTTCCCACAGACTGCGAGAGCCCCAAGCTTGCATGAGTGCTCCATTTATGCAAACTATCCAACTATAGCATTATGTCCTGCTTCCAAAACCCAATAAGATTTCCCTCCCAGATGCCAGGGGCACCCTCTCACTAACAAGAACACTTTAAAAGGAATCATTAATTCAGACAACATTCATTTAGATTCTAACATAGGTATTAACTGAAAAGTGTGAGTAGACTTAGGCTTCATATTTGTGCCTGTTCTTATGAAATGTCTGTTTTTTATATAACACAATCATTCTGGCTCTAAATAACTATATATCTTATCTTGAGCTGATCACCAAAATTTGTAGTGAAACTGGTATTCTCTATGATATGGGGTATCGTTTGTTGCAATGCAATTTTCAGAAGCCAAGCAGAGTTCGTAATGGTTCATCTATTGGGTCAAAACAACAGGGAAGTTATTGCACTGCAGACAGCAGCTCTACTGCTCTATTTTCTGGGAAGCGGTTTTATGTGCATTATGTCCCTTAGGCTGTTGCTGAACCTGTAGCTACATATCTGCAGTTTGTTTTGCATACATTCTTCCTGTTTCCTATTACTGGTATTTTCTTTCTGTCTTTGCTCAAGCTGATCATCATTGTGTTTGTTGATTTTGTGTTACCGACCTTAGTTCCTATGACTTTTGACAATGAATTGACGGTCCTCTTGGTTTACAACAGCATATATTTGAATCCATAAGTTAAAAAGAATTGTGAACTTGCATTTGCCATTAATTGTAAACTAAGCCATTTATCATTAAAGAGATAAAAAACTTATGTTGCTTTGTTCTACTGCAGTATTACTAGAAGACAGTTGACAGTTATCAAAATTAAAGAAAACAAAACCTTCAGACACAAATCACGAAGAATACAAAGAGAAAAAAAAAAAGCTTACCGTGGAAGTTCTTCCACTGGAATTTTGGCATCTTGTGTCTCAGGTTCTGGAGCACTAGCAAAAATGTAGAATATGTTGTTTACTAACAACAATAAACTATCACATTGTACTATTTATATCCAGTTTGTATTTTCCTCAAGTTGTAATTCCTTTTTGTTTCTGGTAAATATTTTTGTCACAAGGTGACTTTTCTTTTGAGACCTATTTTTTAATATTTTACAAGATACAAGCCTAACTTTTCTCAGGTCTAGTAACCTAAAGCAACCAACCAGAGTTTGCTTACATTCATAATTTATTGACTGTTATGTATTACTAGGCCTGGGCAAATCTATTTTCCTGATCATTCTATACTAGCCAAAACTATTGGCCCACCCCTAATGTAGAATTCACCCTATCCTCTATAAAGAATATATTTTTCCCTCTCCTGGAAGTTGTGCCAGCTAAGAAGATATCCTCTGGAGAATGTGTTTAAGATAGGCTTCTTTCTGAGATTTTTGATGATTTGCTTCCCTTTATTCTGATCAAATCATAATGTGATCATGATTCTCCTTCCATATCAAGTCTGCTGTCTGGCTTGGTCCTTGCGAACACTGTCATATGGCATTTGTCCTGTGTCTTGTGACCTGTAAGCATTAATTTTTCTGCTTCTGAAAACTTGACATGTTAACTCTGATCTTTTTCAGGTGTGTCACTCTTTGCAGATGTTTTTAATAGGTATTACTAATATCTAGCATTTGCTGTATGTCCCACTGTATAAAATCAATTGTTATATTCACCATTTTATGGCCTGCAACCTTCTCCCTATGGTTGTCTACTATCATCCCTATGGATGAAGTAGTTTGAACTCACTGTTGGTGTTTAATTTTCTTTCTAATTCATGTGGGTGCCAAGAGTCCTGCTCCCTTAACAATTTTCTGTGTTCACTTTCTAAATGTGTTTTTTTTTTAGACATCTTTTATGGTCCATTAAAGAGGGGTCTGTTAAAATGCAATCCTTACAGGCAAGGTTCTACCTTTCATGCCTATGTATTCTTTTTTCTGAATTCACAATTATCAAAAAATCCTCAACTGCTATTAATTCTGCTGGTATTGCAGTCCAGGATGACAAATGTGGAATGAACCTACAGTATAATTAAGAACAGATTTGTACAGTGGTACCTTGAGATACAAATTTAATTTGTTCTGTGACAGAGATTGTAACTCAAGAAAGTTCGTATCTCAAACCAATTATCCCTTTTTAAAATAACACATATGAAATGAATCCTTTCTGGCCCCAACAGTTCGTATCTCAAATTTCAGCTCGTATCTCAAACAGGAAAATGGTCCGAATTGCAATTTGTATCTCAAGAAATTCATATGCCAAGCAGTTTGTATCTCGAGGTACCACTGTATTTTGATTCTTTTCTAGACTTGCATAGTAACTTGGCCTAAAAGATTCAGCCTTTAATTTTGTGGGCTGTATCTGCTTACAGTGATTATTTAAATGTCACATATGGATAAAGAATAGTCTGCTACTGTTCTGTTCTCTTCCTAATAATTCGTTTTGGTTTGGCTAGCATAGAAGGGCCAGGAAAAATGTTTTATGCTGTAGTTTATTTCCGTCTCCCTTCTTACATACAGTGCATATTTATCAGTATATTTTCTTCTCTACAGATGTTTAGACAAGTGACCAAAACAAGAATATTGGAAATTAGTTCATCTAGTGGGAAAGCTTTCACAAAATTAAGGGAATAATTAGATCAGTTATACATGATGTTTATTTATAGTGTAGAAAATTATGATCACAGTGAAGGGTAAAGCATATATAAGGGTAATTTCAAATTTTACTGTTTGCCACAGTAACACAAACCAAACAAACCAAATTTTGATAGACAAAAAAGTTTGTCACAAAACCCCTTATTTAAACTGTGGGCAATCTCACTTATTGCAACAGAAAAAAGGTGAACATAATCAGGGGAATTCATCAGCAGGGACAATTTTTACAAAGGTCTAGTAACCCATGGATAGAACAACCAAACAATTGCTAGCATTCACTGGTATAGAGAAACCAGAATGATGAAATCTGACCTCTGATTGGTTGACATGAGTTACTAGACCTCTGTAAAGATTGCCCCCATTGATGAATTCATGTAAATGTGTATTGCTTCTTTTAGGCAAAATAGATGTATAATGATAGATAGATACATGTAATTCCCCAGTTTTCAAAGAATGCATTATGACATATTTTTAATCAAACAAAACACATTGGACCAAAACAGTATAAATGAGGCTCTTCATTAACTTTACCCCTTTCCAGCAAGGGCAGGACAAATTGGGCTCTTGTAGTTTTCTTTCACATTCCCACAGCTAGAGCAGCAAGTCTGAAATAAGCTACCTAAACACAAAACAAATAGCGTTGTAATTAAAATATGGGCAGTAATTTTTAGGATTTTTGGAAATAGCTTTACTTTTTCTAATGGAAGGAATGCCGATTCACAAAACATGGACACTGGTATGGAATTTTTACATAATTTAATATTAATTGACAATGAATAGACACAGATTTGCCCTACTGAAATATATTCTTAATCACTGTTGAGATACTATATTTATTATGAAAATTAAGTAAAACTTTCACTTGATCAATTAGGTGTCCCCATGCTACCTATGTATTTACTATCATATATAACTACGAGTTATTACATTGTGTGTGTGTGTTTGTATCTGTTTATTAGATCTATAGCCTATGATTGGAGTGGTTTACATCCCAAAGGGGACTGCACAACAATTACAAGTACCTAAACATGCTGTACAGGGATTACTTGTGAATAAGTAAAAAACATTTGACCAAAAAAAAAAATGGGAAAATGTTCCAAAAGACAAAGATTTTGGGACAAATGTAAACATAACAGTCATGCAAACATCTTGATGTTTTGCTGTTCTTTTTAAAGGTTGGAGAGAAAAAATGGTTATTGCAGATACAGATCCTTTTTCCGAACTTGTTATATCAAAGGGAAGATGCAATAATGGTTTACTTATTTATATAAGAATAACTTAAAGGGTATGTAAGCCCTGTCTATAAAGAGAATCCCATTTACCGATTTTAAAGAAATATAGCAATTAAGAAACTCCTGACCCCTTCTTGATTCAGCAGGGCTCAATATCCCCCTGTAACTGCTTTCTCTATGAAAAAGTTCCCTTGCTGTATGTAGCCACGCACCTTCCTTTCCCCCGACTTCCTCTCTCCAAAGCCAAACGCAGAGGTGGTTGAACAGCTTTGATCTGCGCATGCTCAGGTTTACGAACAGGCTTTTTAGACAAGATACAAGGGAAAGGGATTCCACACAAGACTGTGCTCTCTCTCTCAGAGGGCGGGGTTTATCGACACTAGACAGGAAAAGCCTGTACATAAAAGGGCTGTGGGAGCAGGGCTGTTTAAACAAGAGGCAAGTACTACTGATCCCAAAATCTATTTTACATTTTAATATTTAGGTAGGTTTTCTATATGTACACACGTCAAATAGAAATAATGTTTCATTCAAACTTTTCATACCCTTTAAGGAGGGAATAATCCAGGGCTCATGGAGTTTCTTCTTTTTGTGAAGTTTGATGAAACAATATAGAATTCTTATGTTTAAAGGAACAGTCCAGCCCGATTAATAAAAAGTAATGTGTGTTGTAAATGCATAATAAATTTTTTCTCTAATATACTTAGTCTTTTATATGAGCAAAGGAATTAATTGTGCCTCCTGTGTAGCATTACACAGCGCTTCTATGTTTTCTTCCTAGTTGGATAGATGCAGCATTCTTTTGCCACTGACATAACGGTGTCTCAGTAACGTCAAAATTAATAGTTAAGAATTACCATGGGCAGTTATAATAGTTACAGCTAATGGGTTATGCGATCAATAGCAACAGCATGCTGATACTGGGCATGAGAGAGAGACCAAATTCATATAGAAATAAAGTCAATATTTCAGCCCTTTCTTTAACAATTGCTCGTGCTGGGCTAACTACACCTTTAAGAATGAAAAAAAAATTTGAATGAAAGTTTAAAGTTTCTGACTGGTTATTTAGCATTATCCAGCCTGTCAGTCAATTCCTTAACTTAAGATTCCACACTGAACTGAAGAGGAAGTGGCTGAGAGAGGGAAGGAGTCTCAGTACCAAATTGGCCCTAAATATTGAAGGATGGAAATAAGTAAATATTTTATACTTCAAAAAGCATTTAGTTAACTTTTAGTCAACAATGCCAAATAGACTGGCAAATAACTGTTGGTGACTAAACAGTTCCTTTAAATCTGTTAAAGGGTTTCACTTACATGTGCATTTTACATGTACAAGATAATTGATCAATATAATGCAATATTATTAATCTTAGAAACAAAATACTTCTGCACCTTTCATGATGAAAACAGAATTCTTCTGTAACCTCACCATGTATTTCAAAAAGATTTCGGGAGCCTGCTTTGCGGTGCAACTCATCAATGTTTTGTGTAATGACCACCACCTTTCTCCCTTGTTTACTGAGTCTGGTCTCACATTCTGCAATGGCTAAATGTGCTGGATTTGGATTCTTTGTCAACATCACTTCCCTCCGGTAATGATAAAATTCCCAAACACGGGAAGGGTTCCTAGCAAAAGCCTCAGGTGTTGCCAAGTGCTATAAAACAAAAATTGAAACCAGAAATAAAAACATTAAAGAACAGTTTTGCTGAAAAGTCATATATGTTGGTCTAAACTCATATACTTGGAAATGACGTAACACATTACGCATGAAATGAAATGATATTTCTGCAAGGAATAAGTGGTACTTTGATGTCAGTTTAAGTTATGCAGTTGTGGGCACTGTTTACTGGCAGATTTGCTTTACCATATTTTCTGGCATATAAGACTACCCCCAACTTTTCCAGTTAAAACAGTTTGGTATATACTCACCATATAAGACTAACCCTCTTCCAATGCAAATCCTGCTTGGATTGGTTAGCTCTCCCTGCCTGCCCAGCCTTCCATGTCTCCAAGACTATCAGAGCACTATCACACTGTGCTTCCCCCACAAGCCCCTTTCCACACTGTGCTGCCCCCTCAAGCCCCCACCCACACTGTGCTTCTCCCACAACCCTCCTACCACACTGTGCCACCCCCTCCTTCCTACCCTCTGAAGGAGGGGGGCGCTATCTTTGTGCTTATCTCTCCACCTCGATACCTACCTCCTCCGTGGCTCGTCTTTGTCTGCTATACAACTGAGCACTACAGCGTTACCACTCCCCAACAATGATTCAACTTCCTGTCGCTCACAGGAAGTTACATCATTGCTGGGGGAGGAAAGCTGTAGTGCTCCACTCTACAGCAGAGAGGGCCGGACCACGGAGGAGGTATGTCGGGAAAAGGGGGACACCCGTATAAGACGACCCCCGACTTTTGAGAAGATTTCCAGGGGTTAAAAAGTAGTCTTATATGTCGGAAAATACGGTAATTAAAATAATGGCCTGGTTTGGATTGATCATTTCAAACTTAAGTTTAGGGGTTGATTTACAAACCTAGGTAAAAATCTGGGTGATGCTGTAATCCACAGCAACCAATCAAGTAATTTCATAAGTCACTTCAACTGCAGTAAATTAAACACAGTTAATCACTAATTGGTTGCTGTGGGTAACAATACAATCTATGCTTCCTAGTAAATAGACACCTTAGTGTTCTATTTACCGTACACTGTGCATCTGAGACCACAATAGTAGCTGGGTGCAGACTTCAGATTTGCACTCCATATATAGGAGAGCAACCTACTGTAGTTAAATTTCCATGGTGTAAATTCAAGTGACCTTATCCCCAAAGGTATCCCATGTAAATGGACATTTTTAGGTTGATAACAATGGGTTTGCATGCAATGGGCCAAACTGTCATCTGTCTATACAATTTACCCACACGTAGACATATAATTTTAAAGGGGAACTATAGTCAGATTACATCTTTTGATATGCAGTACTATACCTTAGTGAGAAGAGATTCTCCCTAGTAGATGTTTCATCTGAAGCAGATTGGTTGATGAGGCAGCACCGATATACTCCTACACCAGGAAATGTGTGTGTTTGATGTGTACTGACCAGTTTTCCATGAAAAGCTACCCTCCCCCGGAAATATTTGCCCTACTTACTGCTTAATGCCTGCGCACAAGTTAACTTAACGTCTGTAATCTCCTGCTTTCCAAATGTAAACAATGAGGCCAAAAGGTCAACACACTGCTTAACCAATAGCAGTTAGGCAGCTTTTTCTTCTCCTGTTGCCTAACTTGGGAGGGGGAAAACAAAATGTCAACTTTCAGGAAAATTAAGGGAAAGAAAGTATTATTTCTTCACTAAACATTTTTTAACTATTTGTGTCAGCAATTGGCTTAGTATAACGGAGTTTTATATGTATGTGTGCAGTTATATTGGCACTATAGTGCCCCTTTAAGTGTCAGCAACAGTAATAATGTACCAATATCGCCTGCTATTTTATATTACTGTTTCTTAGACCACAATACTTACCTTTTTTGTCTTTTCAATTCATCTCATTTCAATAAAAATTACCAGCCCCTTTAGTTCAGGTCCAAACTGGCTATTTTGCAGTTAAGATGAAAAAAAAATATATCCATTGTTTCCTGTGGTATAATCCACACAGAATATTTTATTTTGCACCATAAGCAATAATAATCCTAATGAAACAGCTCAGCTACAAAACAGTCAATTTGTCACTGGCCTTTACAAAAGCAGAAATGGTAACAAAAACATGTCGCAATGAAAGCAACAGAAATAACAATTATTGTTACCCAATCTATATTAACAGTAATGAATCATACTACAAATAACAATAATGGTATATTACAACTATGCCTTGAGACTATCTAAAAACGTTTTGACTTTTGAAAATATGCATTTAGGTCTGTTTACTGCGTACCCCAAATGCATTACATGAACAACTGTGTGCATGCACCCAATTATATATCACATGCAGTGGAGTGCTCCTATTAAAGGACCAGTAACACCCAAAAATAAGATATTGCATTTGGATTGGCTTGCCAATTATTGCAACACATTACAGCTAAAAATTGTAACTTCAAAATTAAATTCCTGATTTGCATTATATTAAGTTAAAAAAACCACCACCTAGCCTTATTACATTTTATGGAACATAATAAGATAATACATATTCATGAATTGCTTCAGAAAGCCCATTTTGGATGCACCCAGCAGAGACAGTGAGAGAAAACACAAACCAATACTAATCAAGAATTCAACTTCAAAGAAGACATTTTTACTAAATATGAATAGCTATCATGCCAATCCAAATAGCAATTTTCTCTTGCCTGGTTCTTTAAAATGTAATAATAAAAAAAAAAAGTTAAGCAATGTTTCGGGAGGCCCACAGCCTGCCACAGCTCTGTGGAATCCTAGACACAATTAAGGGTTTTTCACTATTCCACTGCAATTAGAACTATGAAAGTAAATATCTGATTGCCTATTTCTAGTAACCAATCTTCACCCATGTTGATATATTCCCACTATATATTTTTCATTACATCTTAATAAATAGTGGCACTCTACTTTAGAGGTTCTTAAAGTTTTTTCACCTGGGCCTCAGTTTGTGCTTATGGAAAACTCTTTGGTCTCATCCACTGGATACTAAACATCTGTTTTTAAACACATTTTACATTGCCATCACATAATAAAACACATTTATCCGATACACAACTCACATCCATTATCATAATCCTGAAATAAGTGCTTTTAAGTGTTTTTTGCATTTGTCCCAAAAATAATAAATACATAGTTCAAGGACTCTGCAGTGTATGGACCAAGTAAATATTACAGAAAAGGACATACTGAAAACCACTACTTACACTAAAGGATTAAACGCCATTTCCCAGGGTTACTGTTAAAAACCAAATCATTAGAACTATATAAAGTTACTTTTTGAGCTTTAACTAACTTAACGTTGTGCCTTACAGCATGAAACCACTGCTCTATTAGAGTAGGCAAGTTTCTGTAAAGCCCTAACAGGGCAGGAAAAAAAAAAAGATATCACCTACAAAGCTTTAATTAATTATGTCAGGGTGCTGCTGAAGAACTTGAGAAGAAATCTTTATATATTATAATTTGTTTGTTACAGCTTTACCTGCATGCTCTAAATGACAACAAAATTACTAATTATTGACTTGGAAACGGCAAAGTACAAATTACCCTAGGTGCCACTGGCAAGGCAAAATAACTATAGATATGTACTTGATCTGTGAATCTGATCAGATCTGTAAACTTGATCTGTCAACTAACTGCCCAATGTCAAAGGGGTGCACACCTTCAGTGTTAGGACAATTATGTTCTGTTTTTGAGTTTCCATAATATAACTGTTCACCTGAGCTTGCCATTTCCTCCAGTATCCTCCAGGTCCTCTAAATGTTGGGACTCCACTCTCTGCACTGACTCCAGCACCTGTTATAACTGCAATGTGCTTTGCTTTGGCAAACGCTTCTCGAAAATCAGCCAGGTCTAAAGATAAAAAAAAATACAATAACTAAATACACTAGGAAGACTTCATAAGGATTTATAGGGGCTAAGAATGCTGGATGAAGATGCTCACTAGAATAACACATTTAGTTTATTAAAGGTCACAATTTAGAAACTTGTATTTTTGGGCATTTTTATGAATAAAGAGGATTTTCATTTTAAATTTAACTTATAGCATACTTTCATCAAAAGGGAATATTTTATTAGTTATATACCTTGGCATCTGAACATACCCCTTTATCTTAGACTCATAACTATTTCAAAGACAAACGGGAAACAGAAAAAGCAGTTTTAGTTTCTGAAAGAAAGACAAGCAATTAATAAATAGAAGACAACTTGAAAACGGTTTTAGATTACCATTGTCTACAGCAGGGCTCGGCAACCTTTTGAATCCGGAGCTGATGATATCACATGCGGCTCCGGATTGGCTAACAGTCCAGACTCACGGTGACGTCAGCGGCTCCTGATTGACTAGCAACCCAGAAGCGCTGAGAGAGCTTTCTCTCTACAGCGCTTGTCGGCACACTGTAATGAGCGGTGCTTGCACTGCTCGTTACAGTGAAAGAGCCAGATATGGACATCAAAAGAGCCATATCTGGCTCAAGAGCTATAGGTTGCCGACCCCTGGTCTACAGCATATTACAAATAATTTAAAGAACTGTCTCTTTAAAATAGAGGGAGCTCGCAGTTTTGGATGAATCATAACTCAAAAAGGTATTTCAGCTGTAATATGATAAGTACTTTTATGAACTTTTAAGACCTATTAACTGCAGATAAGAAAGACTGCTGGATGCAATCAGATGTATTCCTTTATTGTGGACTTTATGAGGATATGTTCAAAAGTCTAAAAATTTTTAGACTAGTTAACACTGGAGACAGCCTATTTTTATAGATATCACTGTTTTTGCCTATTTACAAAGCAAATGTTATCCTCCAAAAGTGTTTACCTATCTCAAACTGACTTAACCATTACTCCTTCTGGAGTTGGTCCTGCTTTGTAATTAAAGGTGGGCCTAACAGAAAAGCACTGCAAAGTGTGCTTCTTTCAACTGGTTGATATTTATCAAAAACTATTTTCTTTGGAGAAAAATTTTTATCAATCCTGTAAAAATTAGCATAAGCAAAAAGTGGAAAATATAAATTAACAGCGAAACAGGGAGTTTGAATACAAACACTTTACTTGTATAAGTTGTTGGGAGTACAGAAACTTTATTTGCTTTACAGATACTGCTTTAGTGCAGTCTGTAAAAAAGATTAAACATGGTTATGGAAAAGTGGCAATACAAGTGAAAATAATAAACATTATTCAGGTACAATATCTTTTGATGTTATTGAAAAAAAAATTGTGGTACTTTAATTGAAAATTTACTCCATCACCACTGTAGCATGCAATTCATCCAGTGCTATTGAACAGCAACCTCCCACAGCTTTCTGTGGAGGATGAAGAAGAATGGTATTCTGCAGTTTCAAGGAACTAAAAGTACCATCTTCAATTACTCAGTCTAATAGACTCTTTCATACATTCACTCTGCCATCTTAACTATACAGAAGGAAGTCTTGAATGTAATACAGTATTGTTAAGATCATATTAATATCATGTATATGGTTTACTTTTATACAAGCTAGCTGTAATTGAATTAAATATAAAAACAGGGATAATTGGTATGTATACTGCATATGAATAGTTTCCAATTGCCAAGTTTGTTATTGTTAAATTACTTAAAACATGGTAAAAGTTGATCACATACCTAAGTAAGAAAGTTGACTACAGCAAGCTGTGATTACTTTTCATTCTTTATTTCCCTCCAGTTTAACAAAAGCTATTTATGTCCATTAGAGTTGGAATAGATAACACTGGTGCACTTAAATAAACAGTTAAGCTTTCAGACGCACCTCCTTAATAAAGGTAAATTTACCAAATGTAGATTTAAAACAAAGCATTTGTAACTCAGCTGCTCTGTGTAGTAAAATAACTTTTAATGGGATCATGGACTTAACTGTTCCTTTAAGGTGTGTACTTTATGACCCACCACTTACTAGAACTTGGACGTGTCATCTCCGGTGCTATGCCCTTTTTCTGGGATGCTGGTTTCAATCCACAGTAAACGTGGCTCACCAGTCTTCTCGTGTGGAAAGGAAGAAGAATCATTGGGAGATGTATATGATCTGAAACAAAAAGACTGAAAAAAAACAAAGTGATATGGTGCAGTAGACTATAAACTAGAAAACAAATTGAAAGCAACACTTTGGAAAAAAGTGACTATTTGCTGCACCTGGCCCCACTTCGTATAAACCTCTGCAATAAAACCAAAAGAAAAAAAAAATGCTGCCAATGCTGCAAAGTATGAAGGTAGAAAAACTGAATTATTTGTTAAAATGCAGTTATAAAGCTGAAATTTGCAATACACAAAGGTTTGGCACTTACTATACTAGTTTAAAAATAGCAGAAACTAGAGAATGGTAAGTAAGGAAAAGCAGCATTTAATAGCAGATTTTTCAGACTTTTATGCTCTCTAGGGGGGGAATTCACTATCCTCCGAAGTGAGGTGCGTAGTCTTCGCCTCACTTCAGAATGCCTGAGATGCGCATGCTGATATCCTGTACGCGGACATCAGCATGCGCATCTCAGTCATTCCAAAGTGAGGCAAAGACTACGCACCTCACTTCAGAGGATAGTGAATTCCCCCCTAGGTGTTGGGGAATATACATGCAATGCCAGGTTTTGGATAAATAAAAAGTTGTCGTTGTTAAAAGCTTATGTATATATGATTGCATATGATTATAAAACATCTCATATTGACACTAATTTTTAGGAAATTTGAGACGCCAGTAATGTAAGGCAATCTGCAACAAGTTATAGACTTTTTATTTAATTAGACTTTTTAGTTCTATACATCTTCAGTAAACCTTCAGTGACCTGTACTACTTTCTGGTAACTCTAGTAAAAGTAGTGGATTAAATACAGACTGAAAGAGAATCTTGGCATGAACAGAAGGTAAATAAAAAAATAACTAAAATAATAAATAAAAAAAACAAAACAAATAAGTATCATGTTTAAACCTCAATTTAATCTTACCAGTATCAGAGGAAGAGACTGGATGAACAGGAAGAATAAGGGTGAACAGCGATTATATGTATGCAGTATAAAGACCAGGAGAACTGCTTTTCTATACACAGCTACGTGAGGAAGGCACCGTAATCATTGGAAAAGTGCTGACGACAGGACTCCCCTCTGGCTAGCCAGACTATTACTGAAGTGCCTGGCATAAAATCCTCTGTGTAGCTAGCTAGTGTACGGAAAAGTCCTCTGCATTACCCGTCATAATTATTTGATAGATCTTTTAAAAATATAAATGCCACATGTTTCCAGACCTTGGGCAACTACATATAAACCTTCTTGCAAACTAGGAGTATAATTTGGAAAAAACAGTGCTAAAAATAAATGTTTTTATGACCCTTTGAAGAAGGTATAAAGTGTTATTGAAATACATTCATTATTGGTTTTAAAGCCAGTCAACAATGCAAAGTTGTTATTAATAATGAAAAGACAAGAAATACCTTTTGTTATAGTCATCAGATACTAGCCCAGTGTTTTTTATCAATGCTAATCCACTCTACAGAATAGTAGCACTAACCTGTAACCAGGGCCGGTTTTAGGCAAAATGGGGCCCTGGGCAAGATTTCGAGTGGGGCCCT
>WMED01010001.1:0-16003 GCA_019650415.1 Pipa parva | reverse complement strand
ATAATAGTTGATTTTATCAGCAATATTTTATATTAAATTATAGAAATGAGTATGACCTATATGTCATGTGCTATATAGTAGTAACAGACTCTGTCACTAAGTCCAAAAAAAAAAGCTTTAAACTTATAAAGGCTTGCTAAACACAGGCAAACTGCCTCAGAGCTTTTAAAAAAGCTATGGAGAGACAGCTAAGTGTACCAGTTGTGCTAAGTGTACCAGTATCAGTCTCAGACTCTCAGTCAAACTGAAAACCGAATGATGCTAATCAGCCAGTGAGCCAAATATATAAAAAACAGTCATGTGATTTCTGCAGCCAATGAGATCCATACGCAGCCCAGTGGTGACATTGTACACCAATGCCCCCCACCCCCTTTGTGCTCTTCCCTGATTTGCTGGCCACCAAAATTTCAGGAAGCACAGAAAAGGGCGCCTGTTTAATATGCATATGTTAGACTCATAACGATTATCGAGTGATGACGATTATCGTTATGATTTTTATACAATCATCGGGTCATCGATAACACCCGATAATTGTAATAATCGTACCAATTTCAACTTTGCTCGATATCATCGCTCATCACTAATGGGAACATTTTGCAACAGCATTTTTAAATAGGCAATAACGGCATAATAAAATAAACTGTTTCTCCAACATTAGTCCGTTAAAAATGCTTTTTGACTTTGATAAAATTGTTCCCTTGGTGTCATATTATTACTTAAGGCATAGGGGCAGGTGGAACACTGTTGATGCATTTCACATGAATTTTGTTAAGGAACCATATTTAACAGATCAATTTGTAGTTATGTCCTAACAAAGCTTAAGAGGTTTTGATTTACCCATTCAATTACCACAACAAAATCATCATCTGAAGAATAAAAAGTCTCCCTTCAAGAACATATTTTTGATCTTTTATTTTCTTCACAGGAGGAAGCGTGCAGATTCGCTTTTAATGTTCATTAAAAAGACATTTTACGGATTCAGTTGTTTGTCCATAATGCAGCCACCCACAGAGACATTTGATAGGATACATAGCAGCCTTGGGATGTATTGTATTAAAACCAGAAAATACAAAGCATTTCTCATTAGCAAATGATATTTACTTAAATTAAAATGCATAATCTGTTTGACTCTAATGATCCTCCTATTTAAACAATTTTAGACAAAAAACACGCTTTCTGTAGGTTTACGGTAACCAATGAGAATCCTAATTTACATGCAGTGCAATGTCCTTCAACCTTTAAAACATGATTTCCCGAGGTTCTTGTGAAGAGTTAGCAATATTATTCATTTTATTCTTGAGAAAAAAAATATTTGTTGCTGTTTACATCCACTTTATAGACAATATCCCATTCATTTGGAATGGACATCAAAATACAGTACTTGAACAGAAATACTTACCCTTTATTTCAACTTTTCACAAGATTTTTATAGACTATTTAGATTTCATATTATTTTACAAAGGGAAGCAAGTAAAGACTAAATTTTCTAGGAAACCTGCAGACACAAATACCCTTTTAAATTTTTAAAGTTTTGCATTGATACAGTACCAATTGCTCTGGTGTCTATGGCAAAATTTACTAAACTCGGAAAGACCTTCTACTAAAATACTACTAAGTATGGCTACCTTTCCATCGAAAAATTGAGATAGAAAAACTCAGTCTCAAAAATTCAAAAAAATTTCATGAGAGCAATGCGAGATCTTGCTCGTTAAACTCATAAAGACTGAAAAAAAGTATGACTTTGGCCTTTAATACTTTAATTTGTCCATGCAAAAATTTCTGTATAAGTCAGACCAAGAGAAGAGTAGCCTCACAATGTGAGAAACATCAGGCTAAACTCATGGGTTTATTCACTAAAGTCCGAATTGTTGCGTATAGGTGCAAATTCACCAGATAAAGACAGTTGTAATAGGCTGCTACTGTCGAAGTTGCTTCTTTATAATGAGAATATTGTTGCAGTCATGACTTTATTATGGGAAAGTTGTCACAATCTTAACTTTAAAAAATTGTCGCGACTTTACAATAGGGAAATTGTAGCGGATTTACTATGGGAATCCGCTGTTTGTGAATTTGACAGTCGAATTCGCACCTTAGTGAATAACCTCCAACGGTGTCCTATTTCACTCACTTCTTTGTGCTGTTCAGTGACAGATTTTTAAAATTACAGAAAAAGAAGGCATTTTGGATATATAAACTTAACACACTGTCTCCTGTGAGTCTGAAAATAGATCTAGACCTAGATGCATTTTAAATGTTAGATTCCAACAACAACTGTTTTTTTTATGTTTTTAAAGTTGTCATTTGCTTTGTACTAGATACTACCATTCCTACTGTCCATGAGTTTTATCTCTTTGATTATCAGTACATAACTGAATAACTGAAGGTGGGACCTTGATCCAGGGAATTATTCTGATTGCCATATTTGGAGTCGGGAAGGAATTTTTTCCCTAATATGAGGATAATTGGCTCTTGCCTCATGGGTTTTTTGCCTTCCTCTAGATCAACATTGCAGGAACATAGGTTGAACCGAATGGACTTGTGTCTTTTTTCAGCCTTATAAACTATGTTACATTTATTTTTACTTTATGTATCACAGAATATTGTTTTTTATTTTTATGTATCCTTTTAATAATGATTACACATCCTCAGACTATGGCACCGATTTGAATTAGGAACCACTACTATATTGTTACCCCTTTACTGTATATAGCACATTGTGGTAAGGATGCCATGGTCATCCAACACTCTAAGCAGTCCAAGCCACAAAACAGCAATTGGTATACACACAAAGGGCCTGACTGACTAAAAGCTGAATTTTCATGTATAGCTTTGAATTCACATTTAGGGGGTAATTCAGCATTCAGCGAAGTGAGCTCCGAAGCCTTTGGTTCACTTCACAAATGGTATTATGCGCGTGCTGATGTTCTGCACGTGGACATCAGCATGCGCATTAAAGGGATTTCCTTCTCGGCGACACCAAAAGAGTTGCCTCGCCGAGACAGGAATCCCTTTAATGCGCATGCTAACGTCTGCACGCAGGACATCAGCACGCGCATAATACCATTTGCGAAGTGAGCCGAACGCTTCGGAGCTCACTTCGCTGAATGGTGAATTCCCCCCTTAATCGCCACATCACCATGGTCACTTATTGAAAAAACTCTGCAATGTTGCAAATACGCATCTAATTTGGGTGACTATGGTAGTCGTGATCATACGGAGCATTTTTCATTACTTTGTGTGCACATGCACAGGTACGTTGATTATTGACCAAGTGAAGAAGTCTGTCACAGTCTTGACTTCGCCACATTGGAGTGGCAAATGGGGGGTTGATGGCAGGGCTCCAGTGTGCCATATGGCCACTTGGTGTTACTTTCACTTACAAGTAACAATGGTTACTGTGACTAAATTAGTCTACTAATAAACATGAACTAGAGACAAGGTGACATAGAAGTAGATGTATTATTTACTTATATACAGTTAGTGGGATATGGTGAGGGTGATGTCACTGCATTTCATTGGGGGAATTCACATCACTCCACATGCCTTTACATTCTACTTCTATTCTACGCATGCAGCTACATCCATAGAAATCCACCTATTTGATAAATTTATCCACAGCTTTATCATTAAGGAGAAGTGAATGTGTGACTATTTTGAAGATGAGACTTGATTTGTAGCATGGTGAATTTGACAGGTGCGTTCATCCTTTAGTGAATATGGCCCTTTTAAGTGGTGATCTCTAATGAAGCCGCAGCAGTCTGTGTATTAGTGACACAGCTACATGAAACTAATAAATGCAATGGGCATTCTCCTGAGGAAGCTGAGTGCACTTATCATTGAAATCCATTGAGAAGGAAGCCAGAAACATCATATTTATGAGTTTACAAAGATATTTTACTTTGTGAGTATTTTAACCTTATATATGCCAATATGTATTAATAAACCCTATACTCTTTTCTGATGTTATCTTTGCTGCATTAGAATTACTGATCCTGACTGACAACTGAGGAGGAAGGATTACCTGGGATTGATCCAGGTTGATAATTGAGTTGAATGCTGTGTTCTATAATGGATTCAGTGAGTAGCTACATATAGGGGCACACGGTGCTGTGTGTCACTTTATCTCATTCAAACTTTGATGGTGGTTTGCAGTTGCTCTTTAGATATACATGGCATTGGTGGATGGATTGTCTAACTGAAAAAACAGTATCACACTCAGTGCTTTTTTTGCGCCAGTACACGGTGGTACGGCGTACCGGAAAATCTGAAGACAGCTTTCAGCAGCATTAAGAAAGCCAGAAAAGGCAGCATTAAAACAGCCAGCCACGCTGCTCCGGAAGCAGCACTAACAAAGGCAAGCACCTCCGAACAATTCTGCCGAATGCATTGACAACACTAGTAGTGTAGTGACAGGCTGTACAGTACACTAGAAAGAAATGTGTGACGGCAAATATTTTTTTACAAAAAAATCACTGATCACACTAGGAGAGTTTCCTTCTCCTCATGTGTGCTCTCTTTCTGGGGTGAAACAGGTTCACTGAAAAGCCAGGTTTGTTGTCCGAGATAAATCTGATGTTTATTTCTCTATGTCTGGATATTAGAGTAAAATGAAATGATAGGTTATCCATTTATTTACGGAAATACCTCCTGCATGGCAGCAATACCATTAATAAGTTCTTGAAGACTTTATTGAAATCCACATGTTGCTGTGGTTGTTAGTGAATAGTTTGGAATACATGTAGCATGGCTGCTTGAAATCCATCACAATCATCATTGTGCATGTTGCCTGATTTAGCTCAAATGGTGGTGGCCCCTAATCACTTATTCTAGATCTTTGTTCCAAGTGGGGAAGTTGAAAGAGGATGAACCGTATATACTTGTGTATAAGTCGAGAAATTTAGGTAAAAAAAGCATTTAAAATCCTATTATCGACTTATACACGCATATAAGCTATATACTTACCGACTGGAGCTTCCACTCGCGGCTGTCTCCCACTGAACGCACATCCTATGAATATTCATGAGCCGGCAGATGTGTATCGTCATTCTGTGGCGTGACACGTCTGCCGGCTCATAAATATTCATAGGATGTACTCGCAGCCATAATCAGTCTGTCTCCCACGTTCGTACATCCTATGAATATTTATGAGCTGGCAGACGTGTCTTGCTACGGAATGACGAAACACGTCTGCCGGCTCATCAATATTCATAAGATGTACTGGATGACTGGAAGTTGCAGAGCTTTTAGGTGCTCACAGGTTAGGGGCCTGAAAAAAGTTTTTATTTTAAAATGTATATACAGTATGATACATCAGAAGAAGTGCTAAATTTGGACCTCTCAATAACATGACTTTTGATTAGGAGCCCTTTCACTCCAGTTGTTACGTTTTGTTTTTAGAAAGTATTTTCTGAACATGAAAGAGTCTGGACTGTTACTATGTGTATACATAGTCCATACCAGATGGAGCATTGTTTAAGGTTGTTGTGATCAACAATATTTAATTTTTCTTCAAAAACATATAGAGAAGGGAATGGATCCTCATAAATTTTGATTTATAAAGGTCTCACAAGTTGCATCATGTTCATATCATGTTCATTACATGTCTCCCATGTTCGTACATCCTATGAATATTTATGAGCCGGCAGACGTGTATCGTCATTCCGTAGCATGACACGTCTGCTGGCTCATAAATATTCATAGGATGTACGAAAGTGGGAGAGAGACTGATTATGGCCACGAGTACATCCTATGAATATTTATGAGCTGGCAGATGTGTCACGCTACGGAATGACGATACACGTCTGCTGGCTCATGAATATTCATAGGATGTACGTTCAGTGGGAGACAGACTGATTATGGCCGCAAATACATCCAATGAATACTGATGAGCCGGCAGACATGTCACGCTACGGAATGACGATACACGTCTGCCGGCTCATGAATATTCATAGGATGTGCGTTCAGTGGGAGACAGACTGATTATGGCCGCGAGTACATCCTATGAATACTGATGAGCCCATCCTATGAATATTCATGAGCCGGCAGACGTGTATCATCATTCCGTAGCGTGACACGTCTGCCGGCTCATGAATATTCATAGGATGTGCGTTCAGTGGGAGACAGACTGATTATGGCCGCGAGAGGAAGCTTTATGGAGATAAAAAGAAGGTAAGATACTCTATTAATATTCCATTCTATCTGTCAGCTCCTCACACACTTTACAGCCCCCACTCCTTCCTCGACTTATACAAGGGTCATAGCAAATTTCATAATTTTTGGCCCAAAAACTGACCTTGACTTATACACGAGGTCGACTTATACTTGAGTATATATATTTCCTTTTAGCAGGCATGCCTTTACATCAAAGACCTAGGAGTCCCTGCTGGGCAGAAACATAATGTCATGGGTGTGGATCCTCTATAGCACAGTGGGATTAGCATTGGTCCACACCAAGGGCTGAGTCTAATAAGGCTCTGGTCTTCGCCCTTAACCCCCGCAAGGAAGTATGGTCAAGGAGCCTTTCAGGGCAAAGCCCTTGAATTCATGTTCTACTGATGGCAACTGGTAAAACACAGATGGAGTCAAAAGGCAGATGAAAATCCCAAGGAAAATAATTGTGCTTCCCCTTTCAGAGACACTACGGACACACTGCAGGAGGATGTATCAATCGCTAGTGTACAATGGAGAAATACAGAGAATGAAGTGCAAATGAAAAGCAAACCAAAACCTGGCAAAAACAAATCCTGGGTGCCTGAGCTCACTGATTTTTAAATCTGCCTAGCAATGGCATGCGACCAAGAGTACACAAGACGGCCAGTGAATATTCAGCAGTGTTAGGTGCAAAGCTGGCTAGTGATATTTAATCAATAAAAATCACATGACCAGCAAATAATTCCTCACACAGGGGTTGATTAATGAAACAAGCAATATTTACAATATATTCCGTCCCCAAAGTATAACAAGACAGATGGCATACCTTAAGCATAAGGCAGCTGTAGCTAGTAACATTTGGACAAGCATAGAGATACACAATGACAAGTCACAATTTATCAACCAACTTTTGCCTCAGGCAGTTTTGCATTTCAAATGTGCAGCACAGAGCAGAGAAACTACAACAAGAATCATTCTACTCCTGCAGGCTTAAAATTTTACTGAAGCCTGAGAAGGATTTATTCTAGAAAGAATGTACAGTATTTTATGCTAGGAACTTATTGTTCCAACTCAAAGGTGCACCAGATTTATAAAAGAACTGTTGTGTTGGTAGGACTTTGTATCCTGGGAAATGTAGCTCTTGAGAATCTGAGAGATATATTTTACTTTTTTGCTGATTTATGTAGAGGGGGCAGGGGTATTTTGCAGAATTAAAGGTAGTTAAGTAAACTTTCACTGTAATCCTTTGTATTAGGTAATTTAGACTATGCAGAGGATGATGATCAACTTGTGGGCACATTTAAAAATATTACTTGTTGCAAGGAAGCAAATAGCACATTATAAATACTGTAACACGCGGCGTTACCGCCGCTCCTTACCCGACTGCTCGGCTCGGGCGCTGTGTCCTTAGGCGCACGAGCCGCGGCAGTCAGGGTTTTACTCTTCCTGGCGACGTGCACGCTCCCGGCAAGCTCACGTCATTCTGACGTGTCGGGAGCGCTCCCGCTGATCAAGGACACAGTGGGAGGTTTAAAAGGCTTGGAAGCTGGGTCAGTCCCTGCCTTAGCTTCAAGCTAGAAAGGTCTTATACTCTTGCTCTGTTGTTCTACTGCAGTGTTCCTGTTTGCCTACATTAATTATACAACTACAGTCTCTCTAGTATTGCTTCCTGGTTGTTGCAGGTTTTTTCCTATTAAAGCTATACGCCTATTTTCTCAGAACTTCCAAGCTTAATATCCTGTTTCTGTTATACTTCTGTATTCCATTACTAGCAACTACTTTTGGAGGGTACGTTCGGGGACCGCGACCTGGAGGTTCTGTGCAGCTAAGACCAGCACCCCCTTGCGGAGGTTAAAGGTGAAGACCAGGGGCCTCTTAGACTCCGTGCCTCGCAACGTACCTTACGTCAAACTCCAGGGTAGTACAGTGGGTTCACAATTCACCCGTGACAAATACCATAAACATTAAAGGGGAACTATAGTGCTGATATAACTGCACCCATACATATAAAACTCCTTTATACTAAGCCAACTGCTGACCCAAATAGTTAAAAATATGTTTAGGTAAGAAATAATGCTTGCCGTTTGTTTCCCTTAATTAGTCTTCCTAGGAGCTGACATTTTCCTCTCCCTCTCCTTTCTGCAGGAGAAGAAAAGGCTGCCTGACTGCTATTGGTTAAGCAGTGTGCTAACCTTTTGGCCTCATAAATTAAGCTTGGAACGCAGGAGACTGCTGGTGCTAGTATCTTATGGCTGCCATTTTGGATCCTCATAAATATACTAAGAAACCTTGACCTGTCATCACACATATTGTTTGATTGGTTGGGGATTGTCACATGGTCAATTAAGGCAAACTTTTTTGGCAAAACTTGTAAAAGTAAAAATAATTAATTTTGCAAATTTATTTCCCTTGTTGTGGAAGTATAGCATAGTGGTTAAGTGCTACATTTTTTATATGGAAGGTTGTTGGTTCAAATCAAATTAATTTTAATAGTTTATTAAATCCTTTATTTCTCAACAAAATCACTTCACTGTTTTCACAAAATAGAGGTATTACCTTATGTTGTAAAAAAAAGTAATTTGAACCAACAACCTTCCCCATGCAAACCATATACTGTACTGTAACCACTATTCTATACTTCCACAACAAAGCAAAGTTTACAAGAGTATTTACTCTTTGTTCCTCCCGTCATAGTTATATTTGTCAAGTCAGTACTCACAGTGCTGGTTTTCACATATGCTCTGTAATGAGAATTTGCCCCGGGCAGTAGTTTTCTCTGCAGGGGATGGAACTAAATTGCTACAATGGCTGCCTTGTATTTATAAAATAATGCATGTAGAAGAAGCAGAGATATTTAAGTCCTTAACTTGAAAGGGAAAGATTGTGTGTTTATTATGTTTCTGGAATGTAGGCTAAATTAATAAATATGATTTATTAGGAGACTTTAGATTCTCTTTAATTGATAGAGGAAGCACACACGGGATTCACTATGGGGTTAGACAGTTATTTTCACTGATTCCACAGAAGTCCAGTGGCTCTCAATAAAATATAAGATAAACATCATTAGATTATTTAATATTGATTATGCAAGAGTTGATTGCTCTTCTTTGACAACAGGTGCCATAAAATGTACATATAAGCACCATGAAAATATTCTTTGAAACGTTGCATTTATGTTAACATACAACTTCATGAACTATTTTATCAGTAAGAGTCCCCTGCAAACCTGGGATGGCTGCATTTAAAGCACTGTAAAGCCGAATGCATCAACCCAGTAAGATCTGGTGTGAAAGGTGCTGCAATGCATCTTCACACTGGCTACTTTCATTCAAAGCATAGGGGCCATGTACAGAAGCCACTTGTCACAGGCTGAGAGTGGTCCCTCTATACCACCGTGGGGTTTGATGTTGGTACACTGCAAGACGCAGAGTCTAAGAGGCCCCTGGTCTTCACCTTTAACCCCCGCAAGGAGGTCCTGGCCTTTGCAGCAAGGGACCCCCAGGTCGCGGTCAAGAGTGCTCCCCCAATAGATGGTTGCTGGCGAAGTGCGGAAACCAGACTGGGATCACTTAAAAACTGTCAGAGGTACTATTCCTTTAATAACACTTAGGAGAAGATCACTTTAATAAATGTAGACTCAGAAGTGAGACTGGTAAGAAAGAAGAAGTGTAGAGCACCAACACAAACTTAGGGAGCCTGTACTAGCTGTAAGCTCAGGCACAAAGTGCCCGAGCAACTAGACTTTTAAACCTCCTGCTGCTAATTACCACAGCGGGAGCGCTCCGGACACAGTAACCAATAACAGCCGCAAAGACGCAGCTCGTGCGCCTTTGGAAGGATCGTGCACTAGCCGCGTTACAAGGTAAGTGGCAGTCACGGCGGCAGGAGCCGTCTGTCATACCACTTAATGTGTTTTTACCAGCATCTAAAGTGTTATCTGATAACGTCAAGTCTGTGAAGGTTCTCTCATTCATCCACATCAAGGCAACTAGACTTGGTGTACTTTTCTAGAAGACGTTTTGCTAGTCATGCAACTAACTGGCTTTCTCAATTCAAAGTGAAAATTTACAAAACCACTGCTATTAAATACTGGTGACTCAGCTTCAGTTATCATTATCTGCATGGGGTCAAGGATTTTATGGAGGTGTGAATTGCATTTGCATAATTATAGCTATAGGTGTATTTCTATCATAGGAGAGGGGGTCAGAGCAGCATTGGATGTGGCAGACAAAAGAGTACATACCTCTCGACCTTGACAATTATGCTGACTGTATGAGTCACCAGTACTTAATGCCAGAGATTTTTGTATAAATCATTCATATTAGAGAAAGCCATATGACGAGTGAAACTATTTCAAGAAGAATACAGCAAAACTTGACTTATCACTTATACTGATAACCTTTAAGTTCTTGACTCTGCAAATACCTGGGTGTTTCTGTCAGCAAAAATCCGGTGTTTATTTTTTTAAGCCTGCGGAAGCCGGTGGCAACATTTCTAAAAGCATTGGCTTATAGGTAAGTTTTATAGAACCGCATGAATGTGAAAATATTTAAAGTTTGCTTTCTTGTAGAACCTAATGGCCCCAGCCCATTGAGATAAGGGTGATAAAAGAAATTGACTGAAACAACTAGGTAAAAAAAAACCACAGAAGCATCCACAAACTGCGGGCTATTTTCAGTTATGGAATGTTTTAAACTTCAAAAAATAAATAGAACTCCACAGGAACTGTTCACACCTCAGTACCTGCCGTACATTGCAAAGCGCAGCTACAACTTTGAATATTTGTTTCCAGACATAATATTCATAAGCGAATAGAGAAGGGAGACTTTGACTTGCATTTTTCCAGCATACTCATTAAATTCTGATGTTATGAAGCAATTCGTTGAATTGCAATAGGCACAAGCAGATGTTTTGCTGTATGAAAGATTATATTTTCAAGATCTTTTGATCTCCTACCAATTCAAGCATATTCTTCCCACGATAAATGAGGTGAGTTTGATGAAGTTTCAGATCTTAGGCACTGTGGGAAATTATGCATGAGTGAAACACCTCCTACTATTTAACTAAAATGTTCTTCTTATTTTTCAGATGAAGGAGCTTTTTCTATTGCTAATGCTTTTTATTCTCAAAATGTTTAGTGATTATTTTAAAACTAGCATCTGGAAAAATGACATCACCTCCTAAGCAAAATGTATTAGTTTTCTTAAAAATAAATGTAAATAGACATGTAATTGGAAATAAGTTATATTCTTTTTCACTCCTCAGGAGTAAGAATTGCTTTTCTAGTTGCTGCAGAAATTTTTGTTAATAATAGGCGATTGCGTTTGGTGGTTGTTTCAGTTTGAGTAGGATTGTATATTCCAAAGATTGCCCATTCTGGGGTGAGGTCTAATTGTATGTGGAGTTTACCTGGGCAGTATTGTCTTTTCAAAGATTTTGAATTATTGAGCAGGACCATAGGCAGTGATATAGATCTGCATCAGTTGCTTTACATTTAATACATTGTGATGTTGGTAAGAGACCCAGTTGGAATCTTTTGATGGGTGTTAGGCAGGCCCAATGGAGGATTTTGTTAGATCATGATACATTGTGGACACTAGTGCTTTGTCAGATATTATGGTAGCTTGTGTCAGATTCTCAATTGTAAGATTTAGGAAATGATTGGTCCAATGTATAATGCCGGTTTTCACTGGTGTTAGGTCTAGCGGGGGTCGTCCTCTGTTATATATGTCTTTATTTTTATGGGATATTGATGTTGGTTGTTTAATCATATCATCTAGCGGGTGTAACAGATCTATTTCTTGTAGTTTGTTTATGGGTTTTTTTACATATGATTTTTCTTGTAAGTATGTGAATATGCTAGGTGTCATTTGGGGGTAGAGTTTTTGTAGTTGTCCAAAGGAAAGGATTTCTTTTTTTGTTGGATATCTTTTATATGTGTGATGCCCACAATTTTCCATTGTTTCAGGATGGAGGAGCTCATTCCTACTGGAAATTGGGGATTGGAATAGAGTGGAAGAAAAAGGGAAAATGATGATGGTAATTTATTTTTTGCTTGCGGACTCTGTACCATAATTTGATTATGTAGAAAATCTTAGTATGCTGTTAAATTAGTTATATTCAGTTGATTTTTTTTTTTGACGTTCTCTCTTTTCTCTGATCGTGTATGATACGTATAACATGTCCACGTATCACAGGTTTTGATGCAGACCAGAATACGTTTATGTTGTCTAAATGTTCTATATTGTCATCTGCATAATTGCAACATTGTTGGTCTAGATATGTTTGGAAGTTTTCAGAGTTGAAGAGGTGTGATGGTAGTTTCCAGTTGTGAGAGAATTTTTGTGGGTCGTTGAACTTGAGATCTAAGGTGCGTGATCTGAATTGGCTGTATTTTAAATTTTTGTGGTGTTTACATTTGGATATAGGGGGTTATTCAGCATAGTCCAAAGTGAGGTGTGGAGTGTTCGCCTCACTTTGGACTGACTGATCTGCGCTCACTGATGTCCTGCACGCGGGCATCAGCGAGCGCATTAAAGGGATTCTAGTCTCGGTGAGAGCAAAAGAGTTGCCTCGCTGAGATTGGAATCCCTTTAATGCGCTTGCTGATGTCCGCGTGCAGGACATCAGCGAGCGCATCTCAGTCAGTCCGAAGTGAGGCGAACACTCCGCACTTCACTTCAGACTATGCTGAATAACCCCCATAGTGTTTCCTGTGTTAAGAAGGTAGCTGAAAATGTGCCATGGGGGTCGGAAAAAAAAGGTCTATTGTTTTTCTATTGGATTTTGAGATCCGAATTCATTTTGTAATATCAAAAGAGGCAGCGAAAAAGCATTTATGAAAATTTGCTGTCAAAGAAAATCTTCAAATCTTAACCTTAAGTTGAATTCATGAATTTTCTTTCTTTCTGTTTTTATCCTTACATATAACAGCCATATTCTATACAATTGTTAAACTGACCTTATCCAGATTTCTTCCAGTCCCATTATTCTCTTTGGTTGTTTAGATAATACATAATCAGGAAGTGCCCCAGAAAGCACATTTTTTTAAATTAAAAAGCTAAATGCCATGCTTTATAGACACAATTTAAGAGTAATTATAGGTTCACACTAGTGCAGGGGTCTGCAACCTTTTTGGCTGAGAGAGCCATATAGTGCATCTCTGCTCAGCCCATTCAAATTTAGAGCCGCTGACATTATATGTGATGTCACATAGGTGACGTCAGCGGCTCCAGATTGGCTAGCGACCTGGAAGCATGGTGACATCAATGGTTCCAGATTGGCTAGCGACCTGGAAGCATGGTGACATCAATGGTTCCAGATTGGCTAGCAACCTGTAAGCGTGGTGATGTCAGCGACTCCAGAATGGCTAGCAACCTGGAAGTGCTGAGAGAGCTTTATCTCTACAGCGATTTCCAGTGATTAACAGGCAGACTGTAACAAGCAGAGCTTGCATGTGAGCATTGCTCGTTACAGTCAAAGAGCCAGATGTAGCCATCAAAAGAGAGCGATTGGTTGCTGGCCCCTGCACTAGTGTATTATACGCAGAGCATAATACACTAGTGTGAAAATAAAAATACCGCTCAATGATTCCCTATGTTACTTACCTTGATCCGGACACACTAGCGTATGACGCACATACACTGCATCCGGAATACTGGCTGTCGCATTTTGGCCAGCGTATAACGCCACGCACATAACGCTGCCAGACAGGAAGAGCCGTGAATGTTGAGGGAGCGTTCACATTGTCACTGGTAAGAACAACAGAAAAATACGCCGGAGCATTTTTTTTCTCTTTTACACACAAGCGTATTATGTGCTGTGCATAATACACTGGTGTGAACCTACCCTAAGGAATCACGTGACTTGAATCAAGTTAATGTGGCTACAATAAAGTGTTTATTTGCTCATAACATGTTTTGGGCAGGGTTGCCCTTTATCTAATGTTCCATTTGATACCTTGATTCAAGTCACTTTATTCCTTACTTTGATGTTTTACATGATATTTGGTGCTCAGGACAGAGGCATTGGAAAGGAAAAGTGACTAGTTGGCAAGTATCTTATCACTGATAAAAATGTAATCAATGTGCAACCACTCCCAAATAAAATAACAAGTGATGGATTGGGGAGTGTGAGGTAGCTGATATGATAAATGTATATCACCGCTCGTGTGACAAGATATTCTGCTTAACAGAAAACAATGTAATATAAGCCTTCAAACAATGTTAATAAACTCTTCATTAACTTTCAATCTGTGGATAGTACTTCCCTCTTCAAGGTTATCAATCCCACAGCAGACGCTGATTTCTCAAAGCATGAGCCCATAAAAAACGGAAAATATCTCCATAGTGTAATTCAATTTATTATATAGCCAACGGAATAAAAGATTATATATATATAATACTCACAAACAAGCTTTAAAAAGCGCATGGAAATGTGTCTGTGGTAATTCGATAAAAACTTCCATAAAAAAACTATTTGACAGGAAACACCCAATAAGCCATAGTCCAGTGTTGTAAAATATGTCAAAGTATGCCCAGCAGGTCACTGTACCCCTCTCTATGCGTTTCACTAAGTAAGCTTCATCGGAAGAGTTTTTTGGGTCAATGTCCAGACATTGATTTTAGTTACAAAGGCCAGTTAATCAGAGGATTCAGGCCCTTCTGTGTAAGCTAATTTTGCTCCTCTTTGAATATTTACCTTGGACAATACAATCACATTGTTTGGCAATAAATTTATTACAACTGGCAATCTGTGCACCACAGCAGACCCAACAGGAGAAGCGTCACATCTGCTAATTATACATAAGGATGCAGGAGAGTGCAGCTACACTCCATACTCGCTGATACCCTTTAGCAGAAAAACACAGAGTTGTATAATTAGTTTTTATTTCCACCTTTATAAATTATCGTCCGTTTTATTCTGTCCAATAAAAACAAAATCATCAGTTAATGCATTGTGAGGGCACTGACTTTTAATAACTTCTATCCTGCTCTGGAATGAAATAATATCTACTGTGCTGCTTTTATATGTGACCCTGTATAGCTATAAATTAAGCTTTTGAGATTATAAAAGTCTAGCAGAAGGAAGGAATTTATAGATAGCGAGAACATCAATGAGCATATAGCTTCAGGATAACGTGTTCAGAAGAAGTCTGCATTGGAAATCCTTTTTGTAAATTGGATTCTGACCTTTAAAGTATTAAATATTTGTTTTCATTATGTTACCTTACTAAAAACCTTAAAATACATTTTTCAGTCTGCTCATTATTCCACATAAATCTTTCTTTTGGAAGTAGAACATGCAAAGAATGAAAACATGTGCAGTACGAGATTTCATTCTTGTAAGAATAAACATCGGACAGGATGACACCTACTTTACCTGAATAATGGAAATGCTCTCTTTCAAATACCAAACTCCCGTTTAAAAATACATTGGTATAATCTAGTAATAGCAAATGCTCCCGAAATAATTTCCTTTGAAAGACAAGCATTCAGTGTTGTCATAATAGAGAAGGACAAGCGTTTGTTGGTATTTTCCAGTTATTACTTTGTATAATTAATGGCTTTCTATAAATAGTCATTTTATCTTGAAAAAGAAAATGACATTTGACACATGCATAGAGTGTTAGTATTGATTTGTCTGTGTTCACAATGTAACCTTACAAGCATCTTGGGAAGTTAATGAATTTAACCAGAACATTTAATAATTAGTTCCATATACAAAGAATACCATTATGACATTTTTTTTTTTTTTGCTTCATAAGACACATCTGAACATAAGGCACACCTAAGATTTTAAGGAGGAAAATAAGAAAAAAAATATTCTGAACCAAATGGTGTGCTAAAATATT
>WMED01010000.1:0-16003 GCA_019650415.1 Pipa parva | reverse complement strand
CTACCTCTTTTGTGGCCTGGTTCTGTGCTGCCGTGCTTAGTGCTATAGCGTTCCTCTCTCCCTCCCCCAGAGCTGTTTCACCTCCTGTGAGCTGACCACAGGAAGTTAAAATAATTAGTTTTAAGGAAAGGAGAGAGGAACGCTGTAGCATTAAGCGCTACAGTAGTCAGCACACAGATAGATAGCGCGCCCTCTCCTATCTCTTCGGCTTGGCCCTGTTTGACAGACGGGCCAGGCAAAAGATGTTCTCAGACTGTAGGTTGCCCACCCCTGCATTTATATTGTTTGCTTTATAAATGATGTTAGCCTTCAGAAGTCCTATAAAATGATATTGAGTTACATAATTAGATGTATACTCCTTGCAGGCTGAGCATTGTTCCATCAGCACAGGTGAAGTCCACTTATGCTACTGACTACTAGAAAATCACATGTGCGATGGAAGCCTAAAATAAGAGTTTTTTTACAGGGAATATAACAAAAAACAGTACAATGTAAGCTACGAGAACCTTCTCAATCTTCTAGCTAATTCTCAGTCTGATATCAGAGATAGAAAGGAACCACACCTGTTGATGTGGTAATTTACACTACACCCAAAATGCAGACAAAACAATGTAATTATCAAACTGTCATGAGAATATTAGGTTACTTTCTTCTCCTTACTCTGTTGTTGTTGTCCTTTCTTTCTGAAATATGACTACATGGCAGTGGAATTATCCAAAAAGCGAAAATTTTAATTTACAGATAGGGAAACAAGTGAATTTAATTTCTTTAATGAGATTCAGGGCACTGAGCAAGAGACAGGGGTGTGGAGCCTGTGGTCTTGGTGTGGCCTATCAGTGCTTGTAATAATAAAGCATATTAATAATTACGTGTCTCCTTTCCTTACATTATGTTTTCAGTTTAAAGGGCTACACACAACTAGACAGATACAGAGGTGTGGGTAGTGTGTTTATTTCAGGCACAACTTTTAGCTCTGCAATATACTTATTTGAAAATGTCAGTATTTACCAGGGGTCGGCAAACTTCTTTGAGCCATTTTGCTCCATCCTCCAGCAGCGACCACTATTCTGGGAGCTGCTGGAGGAGGGAGAAGAGCACTCTCCCGACCACATGACCTACCGACGGCCAATCAAAAGAGCCGTCGGCGGTTATGGCCAGGGCTTCGGAGGTGCTCTCCGAGCCACAGCAAGGCGACTAAAGAGCCGCACTTTGCCGACCCCTGATATATACAATTAGCTTTAACGGTCTTTTACCTGCTGTTAGACTTTGTGGAATGAATTGCTTGAAAACTCTTTTTTTCTTGTTGTATAATAGTTTTTATAATGTTTTATGTTGACATTACATTAGCCTTCTATATATTAAATATATAATTAGTGAAATATGTCCAGCGATGTACAAAGAATTGTGAATTAAGAAGTCATTTTGTATTGATAGATGGTTCCCCAGGTGGAAATTCACAAGCACTTGCTGACAAGCTACAGAAATATCTAACCATATTTGCAGGTTGCAAGTTTGAGGTTCAGCATTACTGGTGAATGTATTGCAGGGAACCTTGGTGAATGGGAGGTATTTTGTTTTTTCTTATAGAGGTGTCAGAAACTTGGCCTTGGGTCCGCAGTGGTTATACTGCAACATTTGTAGTCCAGTTGTTATTTCACTTTCTCTGTCTTTCTCAGAAATCTGCTGAGTTGTACTCAAATTATTTTTTATAGTGTGAAATTTTTATTATTTTTTTACTTTTGTATGTCTATGAAAAATACAGTGATTTTATCTAAATGAGAATTCCTTTAGATAAAATCATACCTTTAACATACTCTTTAAACCTTACTAAAACTCCATAACTTACTAAGATTCTGTGCGTGAGGCCAGGGGGACACTAGCTGTTTTTAAATTAGGATCATTATTGTCTATGGTGCAAAACAAAATAGCCTGTGTGGATTATCCCACAGGAAACAATAGGTACTATTTCCAAGCTTAGCTGGAAAATATATTAAAAAAAAAAAAAACAGCTAATGTGACCCCCTGGCTGGTTTTCCCACCAGCACTTAATATGAGAGCTGTGGGAACAAATAAAATAAAACCACACATATATTTGAAAAATATTTTCTCTGCAGCAATGAAAAAACAAACAACAAATTGTTTGTCCCAGTCTGCTCCCATTAGATTTGTCAGGGTGAAATTTAATGGGTGGGGTCTCCAGTTAGGTGGTGATGACAGTACAGACCGACCCAGTGGATCTTGAACCATTTGTGTCTTTACAATTTCACAATATATTCAGTATAATGTATCAGCAATTGTCAACCAGGCCCAATATCCTTCACCAACTAAAAAGTTGTTTTGCATTATTTATTTTTTCCTCGTTTATTTTGCTTCAAACTAAAATAATAATAGAAATAAAAACAGCTTCAAACTGTCATATAGAGCACTTTGCAACATACTATAAAATAATTCCATGGTGAACAAACCTTTTAATTATTTGCAAGGGTTGAAGGGTTAAATCTTCTCAGTTACTCACCTAAGATTATAGGTCCGTGGCGGTGCATGATCAGGTTTAGTTTTTTTTGTTTTGAATGTATTGAGCTTTTCAAATGTGGCAGCTAAACTGATATATTGCGCAGATGGCAATCCATTATTTCTTTCCTGTCTTCTTCTGACTTTATTCACGGGGAACCTTGGGAAAACACAAACTGCCTCAACTGTGAGAGGCATTCCCACAGGTCATGTGAAAGATCATGTAGCTTGTGGTTATCTAAAAAGGTTTGGTGAGATAAGGGGCAAAAAGTACCCCCCAGCCTTGTGCTTTAAAATAAGTTTTCCTGATTACATTTGAGGAAGAAATGCTTTTCCTCCAAACATAAAAAAATGGGTTAGGAGCATGTGAAATTACAGGACCAGTAATACTAGAAATATTGTTACTTGGATTGACATGGCAAGTTGACATGGCAGCGGTTGTAAAAATGTCATCTTTAAAGTCCCTGGTTTTTATTGGTTTGTGTTGTCTGGCTCTTTGGTTGCGGCCAAACTCAGCACTTTATGAATATGTATTCTCAAGAGTTCCACAATAATCAATAGGGCTAAGGGAGTTTGGTAAATTAACAGATAAAATATGGCTGCAACCACAGGGAAGAAAAACAAATACAAAATAATACAAATCAGGAATTCAATTTCAAGGTAACGGGGCATATTCATCAGAGTGTGAGCAGTCATATAAAGGTCAGAATAAGCGTCCATTTCATACTTCCCCAATTCTGTGTATTCAGCAAGCTCTGTTATTTTTTACAATGTGGTGAACTCGCAACCAATTCGACACCTTATGACTGTTGCGTAATTATGCATCTCGCGTGCATTTAAACACATTACCAAGCATTATAGTGGCAAATTGCCACAGTGTACTGCTCTGAATTCCCCAGTTTGACTTCCCTAGATCTAAGTGGTGAAAGATGGGGTTTGATGGCAGAGCTGCTGTTTGGTGTAAGGTAGGGGTGGGCGATGCAGCAAAAAAAAAATGATATCCCGATTTTTTTTTAATTACCCGATAACGATAATGGCCGATAATGGCGAGCGCCTCATCCTCTGCGGCTTGTATCATCCTGTCTTTATCGCACACAGGGTTGTACCGATATTGCAAGACTGCAATATTGGGTTATTGTGCGGCGCCTGTGGAGCTTCCGGGAGGTGGTGAGAAAGCAGCCGGCTCAGCGCACTTACAAAGAAATAGAGAGAAAGTTGCCGGAGACTGAATGAATATGAGTATTCACTTCGTCTTAATTAGCTATCGGCTGTTAGTAAGTCCGTGCGTCTGCGGGTGAGTCTCCGGCAACTTTCGCTCTTTTTCTTTGTAAGTGCGCTGAGCCGGCTGCTTTCTCCCCACCTCCTGGAAGCTCCACAGGCACCGCACGATAACCCGATATTGCAGTCTTGCAATATCGGTACAACCCTGTGTGCGATAGTATCGTGAACGATACATATCGCACACCCCTAGTGTAAGGTGACTTTATACTGAAAACAAAATAAAGTGACCAAATGACAACATAAATTAGGATTACTGTTGCATAGAAAGGGATGTAAATAACACTTGTAATGTAATAGGCGATTTTAATGCGGCAACAGTATTTTTGACAAAAATGTGAGTAAGTGGTGACAATGTCTTTTCTTATAATCAATTTAATTTATTAATAGCATTTTGATATTAATTTAAGAAAGATACAGTTGACATTGTCTCCTTTAAACAGACTTGTGGAAAATGGCTTTACTTCACTCGATTGGCATTACTACGCGTCCGCTATTGTTTGACTACGTGTGAAATCGCATTCAATGGTGTTCGCTTCTTTGCCAAGGCAATGCGCTGTTTAGTATTCTTGTTTGTGAATGACAGCCTTAAGAGATATCATGAGTTTATCATCTCTATCTAATGAATGAAGTTGTTTACTCGCGCAATAATCAGACAACCAACGATAGAAGATGATAAAAAATTAAATTCAGGTTAAAGAAAATACTACTTTATTTAAATATTGATGATTGACTGATATTACCATTTAAAACAAATATTAGAGACAAATGTGGTAAACAAATTAAGGCTGGGTTCACACGAGCGTATGATGCGCAGCACATCATACACTCGTGTGAAGGAAAAAAAGAAAGAAAAAAAATACTCTCCGGCGTATTTTATTTTTGTACTTACCAGTGGCAGTGTGAACACTCCCTCGGCGTTCACAGCACTTCCTGTGTGTCGCAATTTGGGCGTGACGTATATACGCCGTAAAAATATGACACACAGAGTTCCGGACACAGTGTAAGCGCGTCATATGCTCGTGTGTCCAGAACTAGGTAAGTATCATTGGCTTCTATGAAGCCGCATTTTTTTTTTTTTTTTTTTACACGAGAGTATGATGCGCTGCGCTTCATATGCTCGTGTGAACCCAGCCTAAAAATGTCTTGTATAGACTAAAAAACGTTCCAGGAATTTGAATAAAGTAGATTTGGAAAAGGTCAATAGAAAGAACCAAGTGGATCTTGTTTGTCATGACTTTTTCTTATTACCATCATTTTCATAAAGTAGTATTTAAGCACGTCTTAATGGATTAGTCACTACTGGCCAGACCATGCCTATTTTTCTTTTCAGAAACCAAGTTTCCTCTGTAATGTTACTGCTACCTGAACCCTTTAGCGTAAATCCACTCAAATAATTTTGGTTGCTTATACTTATGTAAAGGAAAGTATGTGGAATATGCAGGAGTCAAGGCATATGGTTTTACTAAATTATTTATTGATAACTGTTACAATATTGTTGGTAATTGAATGAGATATACTCATGGCAACATGTAGGAATTTGGATGGGTAATTCTGACTCATTTGTCTGTATTGATGTGATAATGTCCCAAAAGTGTTCAGTTAGCAGGACAGGAAAATTAAGTTGAGAATAAGGGCGAAATTTATTAAAATGGAAAATATCGATATCACGATTTGCCGATATCGTGAAAATATCGTGATATCTAATTTTAATGAAATTATGGATTTTTTCCATAGAAATTAATAGACTAGCAGATTTCGATCGAATTTCGATATCAGTAATATCATTATCGCAATAATGGTAAAATCAGCCGATATCGATATTTTCCATTTTAATATATTTCGCCCTAAGGGGTTATTAATGAATTTATTAGAAAAAAAAATGTAGATGTCAGAAATTCTCAAAATTAGAGGCCAGCCAAATGTGCACTCATTGGAATATCCCTACTGTGAGGCATATTTAATAAGCGCCAGTCGGTAAGAGCAACAATATTTATACAAAACAAATTGTTACAGTAAGTTACCTTAATTAAACATTACAAAAAATATAAAGAGAAACAGACTAAATGGAAAACATTTGCATTACTTGACTCCACTAAAACTTGGTTCATTTGTCTGTGCGCTAGCACTTACCCTTTAAATGTTGAAGCCAAAATGAGTTCTGAAATATTACCATATCATAAGAGTAGGAACTGATCATTTTTTGTCTTTTTGCATGTGCAACTTATAAAGAAAGTGAATATGTATGTATACAGTATTTGTAATATTTTTTTTTCTTATAAATGTATATATTATAGAAATCTATTATAAAATGTATAGCCTTCAAATGAGTTTGCTGATTTTCTAGCTTTTGTACTGGGAGAGGGGTTATATTGCTTTCTTTGGCAAATTCCCCATAGATCATTACAGCTGCATCTGTCATGGTCATATATAGATGTTGCTGTGTGGAGAGAATATTAAATGGGTGATATGCTTAGCTTATCAACAGGATGGATTTTTCTTTCACTCCTCAAGGACTGAATTTCCACTTTTAAAACTTACAGTTTAGAATTTCATGACGTCCGTTGAACATGTGCATGAGTGGAAACCAATCCAATCCCTCCAAAGTGGTGATTAGCCATCTGCTATTTTTTGTATTGCTGTATAATAAGGCAAATAACACCAAAGCTACAATGTAATTATTCCTTTTGCACTAATTCAAATATTGCAAATGAAATTTGTTTGAGAAAATGACTTCTATCAATGAGAAGCTAAAAAGCAAGCAAATGTTAATTTCACTTATTCATTCCAGAAGCATAAAGATAAAGAAAAGCACAGACAGAAATCTAGGAAGCAAATGGAACCTCTGCCAGTGCTAGTTCCATCTCTCACTGTAACTACTGAAAAGGTAAGTCGTCTTCTCATGCCCCAGTAAGTGGAGCCTGCTTTTTTAACCTATAAACTTAATACATGTTGACATAAAACAGCAAAAAAACAAACAAAAAATAACACTTCCTCTCTCTCCTCACCATGATGAAAATGCCTTTGCCATAATAGTTTATTCTAATTAATCCAGTTGGCTGTTTTAGACATGCCCCTCCCTATTTTATACTCAGAGGTAGGAGGCGTGTCTAAAACTGTAAAATGGATGCCTGGTATTGTTAGAGAACTACACAGTGCAGGAGCTCATAACTTCTTAATGGTGAATCAGATATCAGTTTTTTTTTGTTTTTTTTTAAACTCCCTATCGATCAGTCCAATCTTTTTATTAAGAGACTAACCTGAGTTTAGTTCTTCTTTAAATAGCACAAGGGTGGATACAGTTATCTCTGTCAGATTATGTTTTTTTGTATTTTTTGTTTTTTTTTAGCTGTTAATAAAGTCTGGAATCCCGATGTGTTCTGATCTTGGCAGCTGCCGAGGTCCTCTTCACTTCTAGTGAAGAAAAAAGAGCAAGTGCAGTACCAAAATCGTAAGGCAAAATGAACTCACGTCATTTGTCTTTAAAAATAATAATAAATAAATGTGTCTCTTTTAGCTTTGCCTGAATTTAATGCAGATTTGCTGTTTATCAGACCTACAGCAATGGAAAGCTTGGGGGAACACTTAAGGCAGAACCTTAATAAGCATTTCATATTTAAAAAATAAAAAGATGGCAGTTGGTTCTTAATTGTAAATAAAGCCTTAAATTTGGTTAAAGCTTTAGGCTCACTGTTACCCTGTATCCCAGGTAGCATTTAAAGGACCAGTACATCTAAAAGTTGAAGATAAATTGTTGTATTGCTTTCTGTTTTTATATTTACAGAGAGCAGCCATGTTGCACATTTTTTTTTATATACAAACCTGACCCAGTCCCATTTTTTTTCACGTGGTGCTTTCGGTAATGCCAATACAGTATCAGTATCCCAGAAAGCCCATTTTAAAAAAAATTAAATAGCTAAATACCACATTTCATAGACACAATCTGGAATTTGTGAACCACAGATTAAATATATATCGTAACAATAAAAAGAGTTAACATTTTCAAATTTTGTCCTTTAAGGTCATCATTAATTAAGAATAGAACTTCCTTCCAGCCCTCTACCTATTTTAAGTACTTACCTTCCATTTTTACTGCAAATATATGAGCAAGTACTTGAAACAGTTAAAGTAACTCAACACACTTTTATGGTTACTTAACAAATTACAGGCTGTCGGATATATAAAAGTACTATTCAGCTTAGGGCTTTAGTGGCCCTTTTCAAGGCTAAGAGCAGAAGTGCTATTTGACCGCCACAGGTACTGTAAGAATAACAATTGTTAGATCTTCAGCAACATGAGATTGCCATAGTTGCACTGATGGACTGAGTTGTTTGTGTGACTCTTAACCTTTTAAAGCTAAACTGTGCTTTCACTCTACTTCCAGTAAATATTCACCGTGCATGGATGCTGTGGTCTGAGAAAAGTGATGGAAGTAAAAGAATTTAAGCCTAGATGTCTTTTCTTGTCTATAATGTACTGGAGCTAACCATATCCCCATTGTGCAGTTTTTATAACATTTCAAAATTTTCATTATTTCCATGCCACTTTTGGAATAAAACAAGCTCTTTGTGTATGGCCAGTAAAAAGATGAATTGTTATTAGGGTCCAGGGCTAGGGAGGTGGGAGGAGCCAAATAGCCACAGCTATTGAATCTCCTGATACTCTGTGGCATATATACTGTGTGTGTATATATATATATATATATATATATATATATATATATCAAGAACATTAAGTCACGTCGGCATTGTACTGTGATTCTTTGCATAGTGAGACCTATAAAAGCAGAATGCATATTTTCCAGGTTTTGGTGTCCCCTTTAAAGCAAAATAAAATTGACCTGAGCTTTATTTAAAGCAATGTTATCTTTCTAAAATTATAAGCAAGTAAAATTAATAGACACAACTGATTGGCTTCAGTCCTTCAATTCTGTATTCAAGTTGGTATAATCTGCAAGAAACAAGCAACTCAGACTGCCGTTATAAGAAAAAAATGTGGCTTCCGGTATACATATCAGTGGATTTATGTTTACTATTTCTCTCCTTTTTTTTTTTTTTAAGTTTTAAGTCAGTTTTGCTATTTTTAGCTGTTCTGTGTTCAGGAAGAGTTGTCTTATATTTAGAGGGAAAAAAATGTAATCTATCTGGTTCAGGAAACAGTTATAATAATACCATATTCATGAGTTCAGGAGTTTTGCCAGTCTAAACACACACACACAGTTAACACATGAAAACATACATTTATGCTGGCTTAATTTGTGTTACCCTGGAAATACGGATAGCTAAATATGTAGCAGGAGACAGCTACGTATGTTCTCTAGCTGCAGTTGCATTACTCTTTATAATGTGCCATAATTAAAATGATAATTCTTGTTATTGTATCAGATTATGTAGGTTGGTCTAATCCAAAAAGGTTTTAATATTTAAGCAATCATTTCTTTGTCCCATGGGGTAAACAACAAAATAGTTACAGTTTATCCATCTTCAGCCAGTTGAGCAGACCTGGGAACTTGACGGGTTTTACCCAGAGCTTCTGGGGTTTGCTAAGCAATTTCTGGGTCTCGGAGAAGGTTCTCCAGTCTGGGATTGTAACTCTAACCTATTTTAACCCTAACCTAGCCATTTTACATCCCAACCCCTGACTAGATCTGCCCCCAAGCAGCCTGATTTGCTACCATTTACAAAGTCCTGCTGCTACTGTGACTAATTATATCACTAAGGTCTGCTCCCAACCATACAAAGCCAAGGTGGACTTATCTCTATACCATAGTAACCTCAAAGTTCCTAAGTATACAGAGGAAAAAGTGAACTAAACTGAAATCTGCTTAAAATAGTTTAATATAAATTAGATATGCCAGATATGTACTGACTTGCTTACATGTGACATTAAGAAAAATATGTTGGTTAAATTGAAAGTCCTCAAAGTGGGATTTCTGAAGATGGGGGTTGTCCAATTTGAGCCTTTCCGTTGTTGTGTAAGTGATTGTGATGTGTGGATCTCTGCAGCAGTTGAAAACTAAAGTAAACCATCCTATATTGAAATCTTTTTTTCGGTACAATGTTGGTGTTTTTACACTGATTAGGAGACCAAACATATATTCCTGCTGTTAAGATTACTGTGTGGTCTAGTGTCAAAAATGTTAAGTGTCTTGTAAAAGAAAGAAGTGCACCTGTGTTTGAAAAGATCAGATAGAGGGTAACATCTGCAAATACAAGAGGGCCTTAAAACAACATCGACTTGCAGTGTTCCCGTTGAACTTGATGAAATCCGGTTGGATTTAAGTAAACAGTGTGACAACGTGTAATAGTTAAAAGGTTTCTTTAGCAACACACCTTTAGGGTGATTGAGAGTTTCTTCAATAAGCGAAGACCTGAGTGTACAAGGAAGGTAAAAATGAAACTGGAATGTGAAAAGGCGTTCTGCATGCATTGATAAAATAAATTGTATATACAGAATTGTATGTAGGCTATATATATATATATATATATATATATATATATAATATAAAATCTCAGATCTTCTATAGTATATGATTCTAATATACAGTATATTAAGCCCCTTTTGAAGTTTTTTTTTTTTTATCCCTGAAAAGTGTTCACCTATGGAGGTGGTTTGGGACTTTTTTTCCCAAAGTTCCCATTGAAAAGATCAGCGATATCGATGGAAAAAGGAGCTCCGTTTAACGTAATGTAAAGTGCAGTGGTATTAATGCACTGATATTTATTCATATCCATCTTTTTTTTCTTTTCTTTTTTTTTTTGAGGGAAATCAAAAATGGGGCAAAAAGAAAAAAACAAACAAAACAGTAATACGGATTGAATTGTGGGGAAAAGGTCGGAATGACCTTAATCAATATCTTAATAAGATGGTGTAATGAGCACCATCTTATTAGCATAATCTAAAAATGAGAGAACAGCAGCCTTTCAGCCAATCAGAAGCTCATCGCTGTTTTTCATCCAGTCGTGGAACAGCACTAGAGTAGTGATATAATTAACCTACCTGATGTGTAATGTGAGTGCAATCCTTTCCAATTCATTCTATTGTAAGTGCCATAACATTTTTACTTACTTTACGAAGCTCTGCCGGTGTATGGAAATGGATTTCAACGTCATTACGCTCATTACGGGGAGTGCTTTCACTGGCCCTGCAGTAAACGTGATGACTTTAAATCCATTTGGATCGCCGATTTGATGATGCTTCGCCCTGGCTCCTGTGTCAGCTGAAGTGATGTGAGCACTGCCTCGGTGAAGAAAAATTACAGTCCTTATTTTAAAATAAGCCTTTAAATAAAAAGTTAGTTTTTCATTTTAAAGACCATGCAATTATTATTGTAGACTTAGCTAGAAAATAATAATGAATTTTACTTACTAAAAGACAGCTAATTTACATGTATACCCCTTACAGCAGCGGTTCTCAACCTTTATCAGGCCCGCCGGGGTCGCGACCCACAGGTTGAGAACCACTGCCTTACAGTATTATCAATCAAACACCACCAGGATCTATATTATACATTGAAGACATTTAGGGCCTTATTGACAAGGTTGAATAGTCGTGTAGAGGTCTGAATTCACATATATTCACCACTTCATCTTGTTCGTTCACTGAGCAGTCTCTGTGATGTGGCAAATTTGCAACTAATGCGGGTTACTATGATGGTCGCAATCTTATGTAGCCCTTTGCACCACTTTGCGTGCACATGCACAGGTACTTCTACTACTGACTAAACAATGGAGTGTGTTAAATGAGCGATGCAACTCAAATTGTAGTGATGTGAATTATCATCGTTTAGTCAATAAAGCCCATAAACTGTAAGAACCTTAAAGGACCAGTAACAGAAAAAAAAATTTCTAAAAAGGTTGACAAATACAGCACTTTTAATGTTTTCTTGGAAGTGGAATTTAATGAACAGTGTTGCTGTGGGATTTTTTTAAACTTTACTGGTAGCAGCCATGTTGTATGTGTTAGTGAGGGGAATTTCAGATGAGCAGTTAAGTTAAATATATTTCTAGATATCATTTAGAATTTGTGCACGTGCCAATAAAATATACAATAATTGTAAATGCATTTGGGACATTTTTAATTTTTGTTGTTACTATCCCTTTAAGGTTGATTTCTCTCTTATTAAGCTAATTGGCACAGCACATTGAGAGGCAGTCGCGTAAAACAAAATTGGGGAAGTGTTTGGTCTGTAAAAAAAAATTGAGAGCTTTATAAAACGTGTAACAATGTGTTTTTGAGAATAGTATTGTGTTTTTGCTCTTATTTTCTTTTCTTGATAATCCATGTTGCCTTTAATAGGTGGTAACATTTTATACACACTCATCATTTTTCGTATCCTAAATTCTAAGTTACTATCTGGACAATCAGAGCTATGGGGCTATTCTTTGGGCATAGTCCCGCATATAAAAAAGGATGATAAGGTGCCTACAATTATTACTGATAAAGACTCCAGCGCCTGTTTCTTTTGTCAGCCTGCTTTTCTATTTAGAAGCCACTTATGCCTTTATGCTTTATTTAAGTATGTATGTAGAGTTTTATTTATAAAGCGCCACAAATGTACGCAGCGTTGTACAATTCAGCAATACAATTACAAAACAGACATGGGAAAAGTGCATTACATAATCTAGTATTTGCTACCGAGGATTTCTAAGTATGTTTCATATCCAGGAAGGTTTTCCACATTGTGGAGGGTTTCCAACATATTTGATTTGCTCAAAAAATCCAATTACATCATTAATTTGCAGTGATTGTGTGATCCAGTCACACACAGGTCAGATTTAAAGTATCTCGCTGCCTCAACCCACAGATACTCGGCCACTATTCACAAACTACTCCTCCAGTAAGGAAATCCTTCAAATGTGGCCTGTTTCCGTCCATCTGTGTATTACATATGTTAGGAAATTCATCTTTATGTTATTGGGGGTAAATGTTATTCTTATACTTACTATGCATGTTTTTTCCCGGTGCGATTTAGGCTTACACCTGCAGTAACAACAACAATAACTCCATGACCAGCTCAGTGAAGCGCTTGGAAGATACTGCAGCACGATTTACTAATGCCAATTTTCAGGAGGTTTCTGCACATCCATCTAGTGTAAAGGATGCACTGGAAGCCCGTAGTTTGGAAATGAAAGGAAAGAAGGCTACACACAGTACCATTCCACGAGGCAGAAAGTCCAGCAGTGGAAGGAATCCTGCTAGTGCCACTGCATCAACTAGTCCCTTTCAGCAAGGTAAAATGTTTATACTAGATGCTAATTATTTACACTCCTTTATTCACTGGATGGCAAAAGTTTTCTCCTAATTAGGTGCTAAAGAAATAATTCAATCATAGGTGGAATTAGCTACTGCTTAGACAGACACTGGTGGACTTGAAGCCTCACTCAGGCTGGACATTTTGATTTTTAGTTTCGCTACTTAGTAATTAATGTCCTTCCTTTGAGAATTGGATGACACACAGATAGATATGTTCTGTGAAATCATTGTCATACCTGGACAATTGCCTAGTTTCAGCCTGGGATTAAGGTTTGCCAGGCAGATGCCTGATCTCTAGAGATGCCTACAAGTTCTTTCATTGAGGAAGGTGGAAAAGGGCTCCATCCTATCTCCACCCCATTCAGTCCCTGTATTGTTCCCTTATTTTTAATTTTCTTTTTACGCTAAGGGGGTATGTCAAAGTGTAAATCCTCCTTTTCAACTGATCCATTATAGATTACTTACAAAATGGGTAGGAGATAGGGTGGAGCCCTATCCGCCAGAATAATTTATTGAAGTGCAACTGATCTCTTTTCATTTTTTAAATTTTTTTTAACATCTTTCAGAACAGTTACACTTTAATAAATTATTCTCGCTGATTAAGTCAAAAAATGTTCTGCCACGTCATCTATTCTTTTCCACTTTTATCATGTTTTATACGGAGTATAACTTAGGTTCCATTTCATAAATTATTTTCCTGTAATAATCTAATAGCTATATGGTTAAAAAAAAAAAAAAAAAAAAAAAAAAGTTTCCGACTACTAATGAGCTTTTAACACCAGCTGTAAAAACAAAAGGGTAAAAAGAAAGACAGATGGTGACAGTCAAATCGGCTAATGGAAAACCCTTTAGCTGCTAATTAAGTGACAAAATGGAAGGCTTTCTCAGAACCTCCTATTTATGTTCTGCAGTGGCAACCAGTTATTTTTCTTATGTAATGACCAATTTGTCCATAACATGTACATGGACCCCCAAGCATGATAACCAGTAGATTAACAGAATGTTATTTCCTTAGTCCAGGGCCACACTAGTGGCTGCTGACTAGCTGAGCTGGAAAAATAGGATTCATTGTTACCTGTGGGATAATCCACTCAGGTTATTTTAATTTGCTCCTCAGACAATAATGAGCCTGATTAAAATAGCTAAGCTACAAAACAGCCAGTGTGACCCCTAACTTAAAGGTTTGGATAAAAACATTATTTCTATTTGACATGTTTACAAATAGAAAGCCAACTTAAACATTAAGATGTAAAAACGATTTTGAGATCAGTAGTACTTGCCTCTTGTTTAAACAGCCCTGCTCCCCTAGCCATTCTGTGTACAGACTCTTACTGTGTAGTGCTGATAAGCCCCATCCCGAGTGACATCACTCACTATATAGAGAGCCATGCTTGTGGAGAAAATCCGTTCCCTTCTCCTTATCTACAAAGCCTGATCCTAACCCGGAGCATGTGCAGATAAGCGCTTTCTGACCGCCTGTGCCGTTGGCTGTGGAGAGAGGTGTCAGGGAGAAGAGGGGGTGTGGCTAAATGCTTGCACTTCCCATTCAGAGGGAGGGAGGTGAGTCAGGAGTTTCTCAAGCGCTGTATTGCTTGACAAAAGGTAAATAGAGCTTCCTTTATAGCCAGGGTTTACTTAACTTTTAAGCTTTTGGTTTAAATTCCTTCCCTATTTGATTCAGTTAATGCTTTGTCTGAAGTACATTTTTCTTATCATAATTGTACTATATAATTGTTTTATTGAAAATAAAGCTGGTTTGTAACATATAGAGCAGTGATGGCTAACCTATGACACGCCGAGCCATTTTTGCTGACATGCCTCATGGTGCTGTTCCTGCTACACTCTCAGTAGGAGAGTTGCCCTACCTCCAGATTTTTCTCAAAGTGACACACCACCCGAGTTATGCTTGGTTTTTTGACGAATTTTGACACACCGAGCTCAGAAGGTTGGTTATCACTGATATAGAGGAATATTTCTTAAAGTGAAAGTAACAGCAAACAAGTAAATGTCTCCTATGTCTTTAAACATTGGGTCTTTTAGGCTGGGTTCACACTAGCTGATTTTCAGCTGAGTTTGAAAAATAGTCTCCATTGTTTCTTGTGGCATAATCCACACAGGTTATTGCATTTTGCATCATAGACAATAATGAGCCTAATTAAAACTTTCAGCTGAAAATCAGCTAGTGTGACCCCTAGCCTTAGGGACATAATTATCAAGTTTAAATGTACATATATACTCGTGTATAAGTCGAGGTCAGTTTTTGGGCCAACAATTATGAAATTTGCTATGACCCTTGGATAAGTCGAGGGTAAAACTTGGGGGTTTTGTTAGCATAACATACGGTCAAAACTGACCAGCTGCAACCCAAAAAAAAAACCAAACAACTAGCACTGGTTTAAATGAGGATGAGGATGAGCAGTTTAATATAGATAGAATAATAGAATAGAAGGTGCAGTAGGTCCCTTTCCTTCTCCTCTTTCCCCCTCCACTCCTCCCTTCTTTTTAATGTCTTTCTGCCCTTTTTGTTTGTTCTCTCCCTTGTCTGGTTCCTATTGTGGGTCTGTTAGTCTGTTCACATTTGTTTGTGCTTCCCCCTTATTTTACTCACCAGCAGCTGCATTGTCCCTGGTGCCCCTGCTCCTGTGGTTATCCTGCTTGGCTGTCAAGATGGCGGCTAGTCTGTTTGCGGCCCAGTTTTGAGTGCAGCTGTTGGGGATCGCGCTTCCTCTCCTGTGTCTCTGGCCACCCACCTCTTTTTTCCTCTACCGGGTGATACGCCTGACTGCCTCTATCTGCACTGATCTTCCTTAGTGCTCTTTACCAAAAACGGGCTGTGCAACACTTCCTCCGTTGCCTAACGCTTCGATCCCCCAAGGCTGTTTAACCAGCTGGGTGCTCAGGAAGAAACGGACATCTCGTTATAAGCAAACTCAGAAATGCTTCCGGCACTCCAATTGTA
>WMED01009999.1:0-16004 GCA_019650415.1 Pipa parva | reverse complement strand
GGGGGAAGGCAGCAAAGTTTATTTTAAATGTTGCATTTGTTCCCATTTTGTTTTGTTTGTTTTACTTTAAAGGAGAAATAAAGTAAAAAAAAATTAAAGAGTTAAAATACTCACCTTCTACTGAGCCTTGTGATTACAGTCACAGCATGAGCTGTGCTGTAATTAGTCTGCTCGTGATGATTCCCCTGACGCTTCTTCACAGCGCTGGCTGACTGATAAGCCAGCGCTGCAGCTCCTCTCATCCTGTTGCACCTTGGGTGTTTCAGGGCTTAAACATAATCACGTTCAGTGTGGGGCCAAAAGAGAACGCTCCCCCGCAATGAGCATGATGATGTTTGAGCCCTGAAACACCCAAGGTGTAACAGGATGGGAGGAGCTGCGGCGCTGGCTTATCAGTCAGTCAGTCAGCATAGGTTTATTTTTTAAAGTCCGGCCCTCCGTTGGTCTAAGGGACAGAGTGATCTGGCCCCCTGTGTAAAAAGTTTGGGGACTCCTGTAGTAAGTGGTGAGAAATGCTTCAATCAATAGTCATTATTTAAACACTGTTTTGAAAAACAAATGTATATATTACTAAATAAATTTGTTGGGGCCATTTTACATTTAAAAGATCCATGAAAGGCAAAAATCCCCACCAAATAAGAATGGATTTAGCATAGTGAATGTTTTCCTTTTACATCAAGAAACAACTGTGTATTTGTTTTATGTTGTAATTCTTATATCAGTTCAGATATATCAGACATATCTTTGATCAAACTTACAAAACATTCCCTGAGATAGTATAATCATATACAGTGGTGTGAAAAAGTGTTTGCCCCTTTTTTTCTCCTTTAATAATAAACACCTTCATTTTCAAATTGCATTTTATGTTTACTTGTGTTGTCCTTGACTATTGTTTAAATTCGTTTGATGTTCTGAAACACTTAAGTGTGACAAACATGCAAAAAAACAGGAAATGAGGAAGGGGGCAAATACTTTTTCACACCACTGTAGTTTTTTGTTTTGTGGAAGTAATATAGTACCAGAAAAGAGCATGTGGAGTGTAAGAGTGAAATTTATTTAACTCTGAAAGACTGCTCTGGGTCTTTTCGAGTTTACCAAGTGAAATCTCGCATTGTTCTCGCAAGGTTCTCTTTTTAGATCAAGATTTTCTACGTTTTTAATGGAAAGGTAGCCATGCTACTAATGTAAAGTCTGGTTACGTTTCCATCAAAAACAAATTTAGAAAAATCGAGATTGAAAAACTCAATCTCGAAGTAATCTCACAAGACTTCACTTGGTAAACTTGGGAAAACCAAGAGCGGTCTTTCCGAGTTTAATAAATTTCACCCAAAACTGTTAAAAAGAGATGCCTGTAGAACCCGTAGGTGAAGGACACCAGGACAAGTGATTTCTGCCCCTTAAAGGGACACTCCAGCCAAAATTGGAAAAAATGCATATGCTGGTATATACTAATTACTAACTTTTATTAAATGCGTTTAGTTTTCAATTTTGGAAATTAAATACCTTTTCTTACCTGCATAGAAGTGATGTCCAGCACTTTCTTGTTAGTGATTCCAACTTTTTTCTGTGCCGGCGACTCTACAGTGTCCGGTTGAAGCAGTTAATCTCAGCTGTGTATCTCAGCTGTGTTCTCCTCTGCTGCCACTCTCCCTGTGAAGCCCCACATTGGCATTTCCTAATAGTCGCATGGGAGAGCGTGCACGTCATCAAGTAACCAGTATTACCAGATAGATGCCGTAGTTGTTGTTCCTGTGTTGGGCAGAAGTTTATTTAGCAAATTGGAGAGAATGAAAAGTTAGGACAAGACTTTTCTTGAGGAAAAAAAAAAGAAAATATATATATATATATATATATATATATATATATATATATATATATATATATATATATATATGAAAAGGATCATGTAATTCAGTGTAAGCAAATACTGGTTGAACAATGTTAAGTCTTGGTCAGCAGCTGTACTATAATAAAGTTACATTTAAAAGAATATAAATTAGTAAATGGACACCACAGATTAGCACAGAACTAGCCAACAGAAGGCTCATGTTCATTTGTATCTGATACATTGAGGTACGTGTTAATTGTATTGGTACTGTTAGATTGTAAATCCACATTTGACCCTTAAGGTCTCCTTGTTGGGTTAAAATAAATTCATGACCAGTCCTTAATTTTGTCACCTTAGCAGAAATCATAGTGCTTACTGAAAAGGACAGTTACCCCCAAAACAGAAATGTCTTAAATGCATTTATAGTTATTATACATTTAATCTATGCTTCGAAAGATCCTAAATTATATCAAGAAATTATACAGTATTTAGCTTTAAAAATAGGGCTTTCAAACACACCATAGAAAACAATGGAACTAGGTGAGGTTTGTTTTACAACATGGCTGCTATCCATAAAGACAGATAACCGTAAAATTCATGAATTCAACTTCAGAGATCATTTTTGCAAGTACAATATTTGAATAATTATAAAGAAAAAGGAGGAATCGGTGTGGTCATATACCTGAACAAGAACTATGGTTTGTGGACAGTTTGAGGGTGGGGTTTTTGTGTTCCTATTTATCTCACTTGTTTATAATGTATTGCACGTTTGAGAAAGGGAAGCCAGCCCAAGACATGTAAATGGCAAGATTAAATTGTGGCCAAGCCATTCATTTGATTACCACACAGATTGATCCTTTTTCTTTATCTGTATTTTATGTGTTGGACAGGACACACGGTATTGGGTTTTTGCTTATACCGTCTGGAACACTTTGGTTATATTTTTTTAGTATTTGAATAATTGTCATGCCAAACCAAATGGGAGTTTTTATATTTTTGCTGTTACTGCACCTTTAAAGTAACCGTCAACCATGTGCCCTATTTATATTTTTTTTTAAAGTCACAGAACACACACTTTGCGCTTTCTTTTTGGATATAACTGTAAAATATCTGACTAATTTACACAGAGTAGATTGATTTTGTACCTCTCTACATGCTACCTCTTCAGTCTTAAAACTAGGTACGAGGCTGCCTGTTTCAGCGTGCAGAGGTACAAGGTGGGCATTGGCAACTGTTGATAAAATCCTGGCTGGCGCTTAAAAGAAAAAATACTACTTTGGGGGAACAAAAATACATTAAACTGTAAAAAAGATTTTACTACCTTGTCTCTAAATCTTAAATTTGCTTCAAAGGCAAGTTATCATAAATGACTTGCATTTAAATGTAATAATACTCAGTATAACACCATTTAATGTCACTGTGGCATTGGAAACCCTGCTTCTAAAGTAAATGTGCTATTGTGCTAACATTTCTTGTTTTATTTTTGTACTCAGACAAGTAAGAAAATCAACTCTAAATCCAAATGCAAAGGAGTTTAATCCAAGATCATATGCTCAAGTAAGTCCCTTTTTTTTCTTTTTAACATTATTTACAAAATGAATTTTCAAAACACAACATAAGATAAATTAAGTACAGCCTAGAAGTAATGTTTCAGCATTTATAATTTGTCTTGTACTTTTAAATAAATATTTGCTACTTATTCAGCACTTGCTGTAGCAGAGTCTAAAGTTATAAATAAAAATGAGGCACCTAAAACTGTACTGGAGTCTAAGATGAAACATGACAATGACGGCTTGAATCTGCTGTCATTGCGATGTATGGAGGCAGACTAGACTGCACTTTTCACGGGTAAAGGAGCCAGAGTGATGCTCCACCCCTATATCCAACCAGCAGTGCAAAAGAGTGTATAAGTAATCACGCTCATTATGCCCCCAATGAGAATGCTCCTTACATCGTCAATAAGGAAGAAGTTCATTGAACATGATGACATGTTGCTCTTTTTCTTAAGGGGTGGAGCTTAATGCTGGCTCCTGTACCTGTGTCAATTCTAAAATAAAGCAAAATGAACTTTAAAATTAGTTTATTATCTTATAGCTGAATACATTTTAATATGCTGCATGTTCCCCTGTTAAAGCAGCATTTCTCAAACAATTTTCACATGGACCTCAGTTGTCTTCATGGTCAACAATTGAGCCTCGGCTATTGGATATTATACAGCTGCAGTTATACACATTTTATATTGCCATCATATACTAAAACATGCTTAGCAGGCACACAGCTAGCACACAATATTATAACAGTATCTTTCACGTATCATCATAGCCAAATTACACCATTAGTAAAGTGGCAGTGGTGCCCCAGAATTGGATGGCAGTTACTCAACTCACACTTAATACTAAAGAAATGTTTGTTTTTTTTGTTGTTTTTTTTGAATTCCTTGCATTAGCCCTAATATAATATACAGTTATCATAAAAGGCATCTGCAATGTATGGGTCAACAGAATATTACAGAAAAGGACATACTGAAAAACATCATTTACCCTAAAGTATTAAATGCTATTGGACAGGGTTACTATTTTAAACCAAATATTTAGTGTAGATAAAGTTCCCTTTTTGGGCCTCACCTAACTTAGATTCTGCCTTACAGTTTGTGTTACTTAGCTCCCTATATATATAACACCCTTCATTGCTGAACTGCTAATTATCATTAGGCTCCAGTGCATAATGGATGAAGGCTCCACTGATATCTCTGCAATGCATAAATGAATGAATTTAGCCCTTAGATATGAATATTTTAGTGCTTTTTGGAATTAGACGGATAGAGTTTAATTCGATGCAATCTCTCTGATGAGCCGGGTAATGATACCAATCAACCAGTGTGTCGCGGAACCCCTGGGTTGTCCTTGCGGAACCCCAGTTGAACATTCCTGACTTAAGCATTACATTACAACTAATCCAATGAAATTAAAACAAATGCAGATAGAAACATCAGTTGAGTAATAAAATGATGAGTGCTGCTTCTTGACTGACTAAATTGTACTATTAAACAAAAATAAACATCCTATAATAAGATCTGTAGAGTGTTATCTCTTAATTGTCAATATGGGAATAAAAAAGTATGTATGTAAGTAGATAATATTTTATAAATATAGAGCTGATAGCAAACCCCTGCAAAAATGAAACGGTTACAGTAATTGAGTTCAATAAAATAAATACAGTAACCAATCAATAGTATAAACAGTTTCATAGTGAATTATATTACTTCATGAGTTACTACATTATAACAGACAAATATAAAGGCAAAGAATAAATAAATCCTGAACATGGCTAATAGATAAAGGTATCGGTACCAAATCATACATGACATTATACTGAGTAATAAGACCTATGTTATAATATTATTTAAAAATCTTGTATATCAGGAAAGTTTTAACCTTTTTAATGTTATTTAAAGTGGGAGACATATATGAAAGTCATTCTCATAGGCTGTTTTGTATTTGTACAGCTTTGCTTTTTGTCTTTAAAGTGTAAATAAAGTTATGGACAAAACTATATATATATTTTACATTTATAAAGTATAAACCTAAACTTAAACATTAAAATATAACAATTATTTTGGGATCAGGAGTTCTCACCTCTTAATCAAACAGCTCTGCTACCCCCTCCCATTCTGTGTACGGATTCTTCCTGAGCAGTGCTGATAAGCCCTGCCCCCAAATGACATCACAAACTATACAGAGAGACACAATCTCTTCTTTCCCTCTCCTATCTAAAAAGCCTGTTTATTGCCCTGAGCATGTGCAGATAAGACCTGTCCCCACCGGTCAGACCATCAGCTGGTTAGCGAAAAGTCAGAGGAGGGGGCGTGTCTTTAACCCTATACTGTCCATAGTAGGAAGCCCTTCACTGAGACAATGCAGTTGCAGAGGGATATTGAGCTCTGCTGAGTTAAGAGGTGAGTCAGGAATTTCTTGATTTATTGCTTGACAGTAGGTAAATAGAGCTTTATTTATATACAGGCTTTACTTACACTTTATAGGAACTACTGGCATTTAACTAGGAATCCTTTTAAAACTCTGTAGAACATCAATTAATTTAATACCATACATGCCACTGAGAAATGCATTGTGCAAGGTTTTACTTGGACGTACAGATAAATAAGGCAGCAGCTACTGAACCCATGGCAGAATGGAGCCTCCATTAACTGCCCTTCTACTTTAGTGGCCCCATCACAACCTACATCATTGCCCATGCCAGGGCCCTTTAGAGCATATGCATGAGTGCAGCATTTGCTGTGGGCCCTATGCTGTAATAAAATCCCTTCAGACCTGCATAAGATGTTTACAAAGCACATAAAAAAAGAAATTCACACTTTGATAAAGTTTTGGAATTTAACCTGTTCTGGTTGCAACCTAAAAAATTATTTTATCAATATTAAGCTTTTTAGTTGGCTTACCACCCACACATTTGAGGTGAATATTTCCAAAATTTCCAACTCTAAAATGAAATGTTGACATGTATATCAATATGTTTCTGAAACAGAATATTTGCAAGTATAACTAGTATAAATCATCTAGGCATCTTATCCCCCCCCCCCCCATTCTCCCTACTGTTTTTGTTTCAAAATGAGATGGAACTCTAAGCTGCAAGTAGTTCAAGAGTTCACCTGGTCTAAGATACTGTTGCAGTCCATTCTTTCTTTTCAAATTGATATCCTATTTAAAAAAAAAATAATAATAACAATCACCCCTTCAGCTAGTACACTCAGTTATTGTGCTGCACAGATGTATTAAAATCTTTGTTGTTCTGCAAGATGCAAAGTGTATCTTTTTAAAGTGATGATCTAGTCCAGTGATGCCCAACCTATGGCTCGCGGCCATATCCGGCCCGTGACGTGGTGCAATCCAGCCCAAATTCTGAAATCCGAAATGTTGCATATAAGTGTGAATTCGCCAGCTAAAGACAGTTGCAATAGACTATTACTGATGCAGTCGGATTTTACTATGGAAAATTGTCTCAGCTGTTACCTTAAAATTTGCTACAGTCGCAACTTTTAAAGTCGTGACTTTGAAACGGCCCATGACACGCGTCACAATTTTATATGGCCCCAAGGCTAAAAAAGGTCAGCATCACTGATCTAGTCAGTATATTTTGTATTGTGGTGAAACTTTGCACTTCAGCTATCATACGTTATTAGCTTTAAATCCCGTTTATTATATAGAAACCCTTTTAAATTACCCATTGCTGCAAATAAATTGGTACAGTTTACAGTATTAGTATGGGTAACCAGCCCTCCTGTATCAGGCAATGCTAAATAGATAATATGGAATCCCATCTCTGATTTAAAGATGTTCAAATACTGTGCCTACAGTGCATGATACTTTAGTTATCTAGATTAAATGTTCGTTTTATTTCACAGTTGTAACCTGACTTTCAACTCAGCCTGTTTTGCTCCAATCATTAAGTGGTATGCACTGATCATGTGTTATGGCCACAGATCTAAGGAAAAAGCTAACCAAGACTGTAAATATGTCTCCCTAGCAACAAGGCTTGATGTACCATTGAGATTGATTGAGTTCTGTTTTGATTCTCCCAGTAGAGCTATGTGACAATCTTGCAAGGACTACAGTGTGCAGTAGTTAAATACTCCATGGAAATCATAGACAATATCAGTAATAGAAATTGCTAAATGGCATTTTTGATAACTTCTTTGATATTTAAATATTTTTTCTTTGCAATGGTGCGACTCCTGTTCATCAATATAATTCCAGGTTCCATGAGAGAGAGTTTTAGATAAAAAGCATAATACAAATAACTGTTTGTGAAAATCATGTAATTAACATCAAGTGCAATGTTTACTGTGTATTGATGGATAGTTGTATTACCTGACAGATATCCTTTAGTTAAGTGGTAGTGGCACACTGTTGTTCTACAGATAAGAGTTGTCTATTTCAGACACTCAACAAAAAGGAAAGCAATAAATCTGGTTGACTATAGTATTTTAGTCCATAAATATCAAATGGAATATTTTTTATACACTCATTTAAAAAAAAAATATGGCTCAATGAAAGCCGATGATATTTACCTAGTTTCGGACACACCAGCGTATGATTCGCATACGCAAGGTCTGGAACGCTGTGTGCCACATTTTGGCCGGCGTACATATGCCGTGCCCAAAATGCGACACAGGAAGTTATGTGAATGCCGAGGGAGCGTTCACATTGTCGCTGGCAAGTACAATAGAAAAATACGCTAGGCGTATTTATTTTTTCCTTCACATGTGCATCATACGCTTGTGTGAACCTAGCCTAAAAGCACAGGGAAAGGGTACTGTATTTACTTACTTCAGGATTTGTTTCATTTTAGCCTAAGCCTTCTACGACTCCAACCTCACCTCGTCCCCAAGCTCAGGCAAGTCCTTCAATGGTAGGACACCAGCAGCCAACTCCTGTGTACACTCAGCCAGTATGTTTTGCCCCGAATATGATGTATCCAGTTCCTGTAAGCCCTGGAGTACAGGTAGGAAAACCTTCAAAATATAACTGTGAACTAATACCAGAGAGGTATTTGACAAAAGTGATAATCTCTAAAGGAGACTTAAACAGAAATTAATATTTATTGCAGTGAAAACTTACCAGGCATTTTAAATGAAATAGGTTTTAAATAAGACCTCATGCTTATTTCTATACATAATAAACATTTAGCAAGTATTTAGTGACTGTGGTAGCACAGCACCATGTTATAATCAAAATTAGAGTGAAGGAGGAAACCTCTAAATCCTTAAAGTCTTTTAGGAAGAATGGAAGCACAAAACGTAATACAATTAAGTGTTTGTTAAATAACAAAAGGGCTGATGTTTTATTTGAAGATATCAGCAGTCGTTATCAATTCCAGTTTTTCTGTAGTTATCAAATCAAGCAGTCGTTATCAATTCCAGTTATCTAATAATAATGTTCTATCCTACAGCTGCCTACTGTAGTTAGTGGGGATCTCATCATTTTAATATGGTTCTAACTCCAACATGAGTATAACCGCTTTTGATGCTAAAAAAAAAAAAACATCTGTCCATCAAATTCTATTATTCCCAAGAAAATATCCCTAGAATACTATGGTAACAGATTAACAATATTATGGTATGCAGCCATTTAATTGTTTACACAATCCTAGAGTGTTGAATTTTGTAAAATAGACACCTAATAACTCATGTCTTCATACAGCTTTAAGTCCAAGTGGAAATACTGGAGGCATCATTTTGGTAAGGAATATCAATGCCTATCCAGAAAGCTTTGGAGATTTGCAGATAGACTACCCAAAACTACAGAAACAAGGATTTTGACATTAAAGCAGATGCTTCTATCTGCTCTGCTGGTTTATTGTGCATATCGGTGTTGGATATTTTTTATTAGGGGTAGGTTAAGGCTGTTTTTGTAGCTGATCTAAAAAAATATAGAACAATTCTATTTAAAGATGGCTCAGCTACAAAACAGCCAGTGTGGCCTTGGTCTAAAGAACATATGTTTAACTGCAAGGTCAGTGCCGCTTTGACTGTATTTGTACCTGAGCTTTTTTTAATTAGGCTTATTATTGTCTATGGTGCAAAAGAAAATAGCCTGTGTGGATTATCCCACAAGAAACCATGGATATTTTTTTTCTGGTTCAGCTACAAAACAGCTTGTTCATTGTGATCTTGGCCTTAGGGTTCTGAATGTGGATCTGCAAGGTCATGTAACATTGGTCATTGAAAATTATGGCATCAATGAGATTTTTTTTAAAAAACTTTTTATATATTATATTGGCAACAATCCACATTATGAATCTTTAATTTCAGCCATTATATTCCATTCCAATGACGACAATGCCAGTGAACCAAGCGAAGACATACAGAGCAGGTAAAGGTGAGACTGTAACATCTGTGTTTAGTTTTTACTCTGCATGATGCATGATACTATTAAGACTCCATTTTATTCAGATTCCTTTTGTTGATGACCTAATCCATCGATAAGTCTAAGGGCGAAATTTATTAAAATTGGAAATTACTGATATCGCGATATCGATATTTTATCGATATCTGAATTTACTGAAATCGCGATAGTGATATTTCAGCCATTGAAATCAATGGTTCGGCCTAAATTCAATATCGTGATATCGGTAAAATTCCGATATCGCGGTATCGATATCAGTAAAAACGTGCGATATTGATAACTCCAGATTTTAATAAATTTCGCCCTAGAAGTATTCTTTTCAAATTTCAGTGCTTTTGATCCATTATGCATTTCTTCTAAATGTGGTTCTTTTTGGTTTTGAATTGAACTTTTTTCCTTTCACTGCATAATTTCAGCTGCATTCTTTATCAGTGCTTTAGTCTTATACAGTTGTAAATATTTAGGTTCCAAAGTGAATTTGAAGAATTTGGTTTGTTACATTGCCCTAAGACAGTGATAACCAATCTACAGTCTGCGGGCCATATGCGGCCCAAATTCTGAAATCCGAAATGTTACGTATAAGTGTGAATTCGCCAGCTATAGACAGTCGTGTCTTTATAATGAGAATATTGTCCCAGTCACAACTTTACTATGGAAAATTGTCACAGCTGTTACTTTAAAATTTGTCGCAACTGCAACTTTAAAAGTCACGACTTTGAAGTGGCCCGTCACAAGCGTGTCACAAATTTATATGACCCCCAGGCCTTAAAGGTTGGATGTTCTTGGGATAAATGGGGCACTCTGTGAATAAGTAAGTATTACCTAAAGCTCTAGTAAAAACTGTAAAAGTAGTAGAGGGTCTGTTTACCTACAAGATAAAAAGAAGTCTGAGACCAGCAAAGAGAGAAACAAAACAGTGAAAATCAGCTGCAGCAAGCACAAAGAGGTAAACTATCCCTCTATGCAAGGCTGTATAGTTTAATCGCCTATCCCCTACTCTTGCAAATAGCCACTTCCCACTGATAGGAAGAGTTAATCCTGATCCTCTGAGGGCAGAAAAGTAAAGGTTTTTTTCTTACACTGCCTCCATGAGCAAAGACAGTGGGAGAAGTATTTTTAATAAGCATTTAAATGAGAGGAAGCAGATTTAGGTTAGTTGCAGTATTCTTTGAACAGAGTAAAGTGACTCAGAATAAGGTACCTTCCATTGGTCAAGAGTTTTCTCTTTTTCTGTTTTTGGGAATATTAAAACATTTACTTTACAGATGTCTAGTTCACCAGAGAAAAATGTAGCAAGAAATTCAGATATCCCACCACCTTTAACGAAGACTGGAAGAAAGCTTTGAAGTACACTGTAGAAAAGTGTTAACACGCAGGAAATTTAGTGACAAAAACATTAAGAATTTATCAGAAGGAAACAATTTGATCTTATGAAATTGCACAACAGAAAAAATAGAAAAAAATGTTGTTACTCTTTGAGCCCAAATCCTAAGAATTAGAAAAATAAAAAAAATCTTTATTCCCTGGAGCTTTGTAGAGCTTGTAAGATGTGGAAAGGACTCTACTTCCTGTTAGATATTCTTGTCATTTTTTCATCTCCTTTTGTTGGGAAGAACAAATGGAATGCTGCTTTGAAAATATCTATAGCAGGTTTTCTCATGAACTAGATCAGAAGTCCTCCAAGATGCCTAAAAGCTTACTTGACTAGGGCCACTGTTGCATTTTGGGCAGAATTTTAAAATCCCTTCCCTACCATACAATCACGAAGCAATACAACTTGGATGTCTTAACCTCTCAAGATTATTATCAAAATAGTCAATATTATTAATATTATTATTGACTAAAGTCCAAATTGTCTCGTAAACATGTGAATTTACCATTTCCCCATATTCGGGTATTCAGCAAGCTCTGCAATGTGGTGAATTCGCCAGCTAACAACAGTTGCACATTATACAATGAGCTGCTACTGATGTTGTCGCAACTTTAATATGGGAATTCTGTCACAGTCATGGATTTACTATGGGAATCCATTGTTTATTCAATAAGGAGTAGAGAATCAGGGCATAGCCACCCAAAGTGAAGAGAATTCGCTTTGAGAGTCAAATTCTCACTTAAGTCAAAAATCTCTTCAGTCTTTAGGGAAAAAAATGTTTAAGAAGCTAGTCCATGTCTGTTCAGTTGCTGTTTCTCTTTTGTGCTGTTGCTGTAGGACATGGAAGATATAGAAAATATAGATTTAGTAAAAAAAAAGTTTTTAAATTTAATTTTGCATGAGGCCGGTTTTAGAAAATGGCTTAAGTTACACCTTTACAACCTGTAGCTCCAACCATTTTGCTTGCCACTTTGCAGTATGTTTGTTCAGTTCACTTAAGCTACATATGGACAGTTGGTCATGAAATAGGCACAAAGAATATCTTACAGCGCAGAAACAAAAACTGCAGAATTTTCATGAATAATTCCACACAAAGGTAATAAAGCATAGTCTCTAAAATAGATTAAACTGAATTAACAAAATGGAGATAATGGGTGGGCATAGGTGTTTAAGGCAATGGGATTCTGTCAACCTGCTCCAGGTAACTCTTTCTTCTAGTTATGGCACTGCATGTTTTTAGAAAATCTTGCAGTATTCATAAATTTAACTTCCACTCAGATAATTTCACCAATTCAAGATGAATGTTCTTTCAAGGAGTTTTTTTTTAGCAGTAATCATTAACCTAATATATTTATCAATATTACTTTCATTTTAGTTCCAAACATGCCTCAGCAGCGACAGGATCAGCATCATCAGAACACAATAATGCATCCAGTATCTGCAGCAGGACCACCAATTGTAGCTACTCCACCTGCTTACTCTGCTCAGTATGTAACTTACAACCCTCAACAATTTCCCAATCAACCTATAATGCAGCATGTGCAGCACTTTCAGTCACAGGTAATCCTCAACTGTTTTACTTCAATAAGAATTTCTGTGTATATCATTGTATTTTTATAGCTCGTTTATGGTGCTGCAGATTTATTAAATGCTAAAAACTGTATTCTATTTTTGCTATGGTCGATTGTCTCTGAAAATAGAACAATAGATATTGTTTGAATAATAAAAATGGGTATGTATCATGGGAAACATGAAAACCATAATATGCTTTAAGGAAAATGGTGACAACTATATTTCCTTTAGTCTTACATAACTACACACCAGTATAGTGTTGGACCCTGTGTGCTTTATTATAACTTAACTGAGGTCTAAATCTTGAGACAATGGATTATTCAAGATTGTAAATGTAAAACTACAATATTTCTTTACCTTTAAAATAAGTGTTTTTATAGTATATCTCTCTAAATTACTCAGAATTACCTTCAAAATTTTTGGGCGCCAATGGCCATGTTGTTGGAACAGAGACTAAACATAAACCCATGACAACATTTCTTTATCAAGTTAATTTTTCAGTGATAATTTTAAACAATGTTTGGATAAAATAAAGCTTTCTAAAAATCTTAATTTAAAAACTTTATTATAATAAGATTGTATGAATTACTCTCAAAATCATATGTTTGAAACTATCAGTTCAAAATATTTATTTAACTAATCACTACTTTTTAATATCAATTAAGAATCTATTACTTTCATGTTTGTTTACAGCATCCACATGTGTATAGTCCTGTGATACAGGGGAACACAAGAATGATGGCACCACCTTCTCATGCACAGGCTGGCTTGGTATCTTCTTCTGCTGCACAGTATGGGGCTCCTGAACAAACTCATGCAATGTATGGTAAGATCCTACACATACAAATAGTCATTTGACTATTGCAGTTGCTGATGCATTGCAACAGTTTTGGTTGGCAAATGGAGGAGTCTCACAACTACATCATATTCTGTCGATCTGTGGCAGTGGCTTATCTTGACCACTGCACTGTTGACTGGTCAGGTTTAATGACTACCATCTTTGTCAGTTTTTTTTTTTTTTTTTACTTGATTGCTAAAGCACTAATAGAAGAGTAAATGTACAGTAGATAATTTTTTTTCTGCTCACCTGTGCAGCAATTTACTAATAGTCCTCATGCGCCTGCTCTTTTGGCCACAAAATCTTGGATAACCCATAGGTGAATTACTGAGTGTGCTCTTGCCAATTGCAGATGTGCTAGGCCAAAAGTCAGCTAAGATGGGCCTGGTGGTGAACAAAAGTTAATGGGGCACGTGCTTGGAATGGAGGAAGACCCATTCTATTAGGGCAGATCTGCGTTTCAGTACGCTTGCTGCTTATAGACAGAAATTGTGCTGTTCAATTTTGATCCATTATGCATATGGACATTAGGTCATGAAATAGGCACAAAGAATGTCTTACAGCTCAGAAACAAATAAAAACTGCAGAATTTTCATGAATAATTCCACACAAAGATAATAAAGCATAGTCTCTAAATAGATTAAACTGAATTAACAAAATGGAGATAATGGGTGGGCATAGGTGTTTAAGGCAATGGGATTCTGTCAACCTGCTCCAGGTAACTCTTTCTTCTAGTTATGGCACTGCATGTTTTTAGAGAACATTTAGGAAATATGAATGTATTGCTATGGTTTCAGGAGCCACCCTCAATGTTTCAGTCAAGGGGACAGGGTTACCTGAAGAAAGCAAGCATTTAATAAAGTAGTAATTTTGGTGAGCAAACGCTATGTTTTATTAGACATAAATAAAAAGAGATGGAACCTTGTGTGCTTAAAAAAAAAAAAAGGTAGGTTATCTACTCCTTTACTGAATTACACATTACATGTTTTGGGCAATACTGCTTGTGTATTGTTGCAGATGCAATGAACTGTGTAAAAGCAGCCATGGGAACAGTCCTCATCATAGGAGTCACCAATTCTGTTGGATTAGTTAACTGCTATAATAAAAAAGAAGTGGTTGATGGGGGTTCCACGAACCTACTGCTAGGAAGAAATCCCATATTGCAAAGAATGTTTTTTTTTTTTTTTTGGATGTTTCAGATACTGAACTCTTGGCTGGTATGAAAATTATTCAAATTTAAGTTGAAGCTCAAAGTCTCCCACACAGATTGTGTATTTTCTTAAAGGATCAGTCCAGCCAGAATTTTAAAAAATTACAGTGTGCTGTTAATGCTTAAGAATTTTTTCCGATATGGTTTATAATCAATATTTTTATTAAAAGTTAAAATTCTAACCTGTAAAGAAGCCCTATACAACACTTCCATGTAGCATTTCCCTGCAAAGGAATGTGTTTTGCTGTTTTGACCCTGCTTATTTATCAATTTTTCATCAAATCTGTGAATTTCAAGGGGACTTGGGTCCACAGCAACATGCTTGGTACGCCTAGATAGCTGAAGGTGTGTACTTTTAGAGGATATATATTTTGTTGTGAGTGTTTACAGGGTAAAGGGTTGTTTTGCTGCAGTAAGCAAATTTTCAGTGAAAAATTACCCTTGTGTGCATGTTTCACTTTGGGGTGTTTGGTAACCATATGTATATTGGATAACTTTGTGTTCAGGAGACATTGCTATTTTAGATTTAGTATGATTTCGGGGTTTCAAGTTGAAATGTGATAAAAATACTGTTTTTACTCTGCATTTTTATCAATTTTTCACCAAATCTGCGAATTTCAAGGGGACTTGCGTCCACAAATCTGCATCCACAGCAATATGCTTGGTACGCCTAGATAGCTGAAGGTATATGCTTTGTTGTGGGTGTTCACTGGGTAAAGGGTTGTTTTGCTGCAGTAAGAAAATTTTCAGTGAAAATTACCCCTGTGTGCATGCTTCACTTTGGGGTATTTGGTAACCATACCTTTATGCGCACATATGTATATTGGATAACGTTGATTCAGGAGACATTTCTATTTCAAATTTAGTGTGATTTTTTTGGGGGGTTTCAAGTTATGATGTGAAAAAAATACTGTTTTTAATCTGCATTTTTATCAATTTTTCACCAAATCTGTGAAATTCAAGGGGGCTTGCGTCCACAATCTGCATCCACAGCAATATGCTTGGTACACCTAGATAGCTGAAGGTGTGTACTTTTAGGAGATATATACTTTGTTGGGAGTATTCATGAGGTAAATGTCAGCTTATCCTAATAATTGCAAGGTGGACCCCTAGGCTGCAGCACTCAGATTTTCAGCTGAAATTACCTTTGCGCACTTGCTTCGCTTTAGAGCAGAGGTTCTCAACCTGTGGGTCGCGACCCCATTTGGGGTCAAATGATTTGCCTGGGGTCACCTAAGACCATTGGAAATATAAGGATTAAA
>WMED01009997.1:0-16005 GCA_019650415.1 Pipa parva | reverse complement strand
TGCGAGATGCTCCAGCTATAAGAGGTGTAGTGCGAGATGCTCCAGCTATAAGAGGTGTAGGTTATTAAGATGATAAAAATTGTGCTCGGCTGTGTCACAAGATGTAGTTACACAGAGAGTAGACACTTGCATAGACTAACCAGAGGAGCATTTAGGGTGCAGGGATGCAGCTGTCAGATAGCTCAGGGTAGAGGGCAGCACAAGCCCCACAAACAAGTTTTAGGGGAGGTAGGCCTGCTTCAGATAAAGCAAGGTACTCCAGCTCCAGTCTAGTGACAATCAACCTAGATAGTCCTCAGCAGATGATGTAGCATTCTGCCTCCCATAAATGAAGACCACCGTTATGTGAACCTGCCAAACCATGGTGCATTGGTGCTCAGTGTAAGTGTGTAGAAATAATTAGTTGCACAGTTTCATTGTGCAAACTAGGTAACTAGAGAAAAATAACAGTTAAGATATGTAACAATGCAGAAGTGGAATGAAAGGCATGCCAGCATCCTGGTATTTTGTGCTAAATCACAGTTTTTATTTGTACTTGCTCTGAAAATGTGCAGTGTAACTAATGGAATACTGGACACTTTGCAAAAAAACTGACAGCAGTGAAAATGTAGAGAGCTGTAACTTTTACTTCTAAAATAAAGGAAAACATAGTGTAGGGAAGGAACAGGTAGAGGTAGCCAGTGACAGGAAGCCCAACTCTCTTTGAAGATGTTTAAATGACCTCTTTCAAGGCAGATGTCTTCGCTATCAGTGCACCACGAGAACCAATGGAGGGGGAGATCTGATCTTCAGATGCTGTACTTAAAAAAACAAACAAATATGAATAAACAATAAAAAAAAGGTTTAGAAGCACCCTTGCATTTTAAGATAAGTCTTTCCGACCTTTTTTCAGTCTGGAAAAAAGTTTCTTATAATTCATTAGACTAAAGTAATATCAGCTGATGCTTTATAGCAACAAATTTAAAACGCTCTAACAGCAGATATCCTGGTATTCCACACATGTTGGCAGTCATTCTATATATGGAAAACAAAGTATGAATTTATGGTATGCACTTTTATGACACTCTCTCAGCCTATATAACATGAATACAGTTTGTATTGTGTCTAATTAGAGCCAGTACAATAGTGAGCATGTGACTGTTTCTGAGATTACTATGCATTGGTGCAGAACTTTCCTACATGCAGCAGACCAGGTAACAGATCAGACCTAGAGGCAAGCCACACAGAACCAGTAAAGCAAGATCAAGTCAATGGGAAATCTGTTCTGTAGTGAAATGCCATTACTTACACACTTCTCAAGCTGTCTGCCATATCTAGAACAAAGACACAAGAGATCATTCATTAGAAGTGTTGCATATTACATTATGCTGATATTTAAATTACCAGCCACTAGATAATTTCTAATATAATATGTTATTTAGGATAAAAGAAAACACAGATGTTTATCAAGTTAAACCTACAGTAGATGAAAGTAAAATAACCTAAAGGAACAATAATTCCTTCCAGATTCCAGATTGCAGTCTAGGGACTTACCAAGTAACCCCCAACACCCACTCCCCTTCCTACCTAAGTCTTTGCCCAATGGAGCTAGGAGAACTAAAGCTCATTAAGACTAGGGGTGATTCTTAAAAGTTGGGGTAAATACTTACCGATAGGGGTTCTAGGACAAAATGTATTAAAGTTGGAAAGAACAGCAGTCCTTCTGGCTTCACCGAGTGAAATCTCAGATTGAGTTTCTCGATCTCGAGTTTTTGAATTTTTTTTCTCCATGGAAAGGTAGCCATACTTAACATTAGTAGCATGGCTACCTTTCCATCTTTAATTCTGAAAATTCAAAATCTCGGGAGATCAATCTGAGATTTCTCTTGGTAAGGTTGGAAAGATCCAGAGCAATCTTTCGGACTTTAATACATTTTGCCTCTTAGAGCCCAGTGCTGCCTCCTGTCCTCAATTCCAAGCCAATGTCTTCTGCTCTGCCCATCACCGGGATCCTTTTTTGCTTTCTGCTTCCTGTTGGATTTTTGGTGAGTTGATCCTGCACAGAATTCTGATGTAAAACTATGTGAAATATTGGCAGTAACCCTTCATATCATATGTGTTACCCTTTTAACTGGCAGATGCTTTCAGTTACCAGTAACAACAGAAAAAGGGGGGAAAAAATGAAAGTTACTCTTATGTTGTAATATATGAAAAAGTTTCCTTTAATTAAAAAAAAAATTCTATTATTTTCTATGAAACTTTAGATAATAAACTTATACAAAATGTCTGGAAGTAGCAGAAAATGAAGAAAAGAAAGCCATAAATAAATCAGAAAGTGAGCTTCAAATATACAATTTACTGCATGGGAATAATTGCTTTTGGCAATCCAAATGGCAATTTCCTTTTTTTTATGTTAATGGTCCTTTAATTAAAGGGGCCACCAATGAAATGATAATTCAAAGGTAAAAATCATAAAAGATGATAATGGTGAGTATTCCTGTGCTAACAGTTATAACTGGAAAACATCCTACACATAATGTTAGGTTGCTTTTAGTCATCTTTCATATATAAAGCCCTTTCTCTAGGCAGAGTTACTGCCTCTGATGCCGAGGCCTCTGAGCGTCTACACCCCCTGTTATCCTGCATGCCCACTAATGCCAGCCTGCCCCACAGTAGAAACAAGTTGGGGGAAGCAGGGAAGTTGAGGACACGTGCAATCTGAAGACTGTTACACTGAACCACTTTTGGGGTTAAAAAAGTCATTGGCATTCAACCATATTGGCTCCTGGCATTCTTAGCTGTAACCTCCTAACCTTCAGTGATAGATTTACAATGATTACATAGTAGGTAGAGTTAATAATCGACTCCCTGGTGCACACCCACTCCTTCATGCACTTCAGCTGGTGCAGTTGTCTGGACACTGCCAACTATAACAGGAAGTCTTTCTACACATAGACATGCACACGTCTACCAATATGCAGGCATTTAACCCATTTATTTCTCACCTCAGTGATATACAGTATATCTACTTTGTGGTGCAAGATTATGGCCTCTCATTAATAATTACAAAAAAATAACAACTTGATATTCTTGTAGCTGCATCATACCTGACTGCCGTACTTCATATATTATCTTTACAAATATTTGCTCTCACCTCTAACAAGCTAAATAATGTCGGTCACTTCTCACTCAAGTAGAAAATGCACAATTTAGCATCAGAGATACTGGTCTGAAACTTTAAAAAACACATAATTGCTGCTCACGTGAAAACCAATTAATAATGATACAATGATTTAGTATTTTATTTCTGCTTTGTTCATATTTTTCATAACAATATTCCATAATGCCAAATCCTCTCTAATAAGAATTAGGCTCAGAATAAATGTAGGTCACATTTCATTCATTATTTATTAGACCTACCTAGTAAGTGCACAGCTTGCAAACAAAGGCATCCAGTTTTATAATATGGCATTCACACAGTCTGACTATATTTCTGAATATCTGAAATGGCTTGGGATGCAAGCACTTGCAATTACTGATCTGCTGGAGTAGGTCCAACACATCAGCTGCTTCCCAAAACTGGAACAATGGTGGTTTCTGTGGAATCATCCTGCTCAAAATTCATAAGACACTGCTGATGTTTCTGCTCTGGGAAAGACATCTGTAGGGCAGCTTTCATGGAAGTCATCTCTAGCCCACACACTGGAGGATTTCTAAATAGACTAAGCAGGTAGGGTTTGACTCAGTGAAGGTGCTAACCCATTACACTTTCCATTGGAATCTTGAGCTGTATTCACATTCATGTGTATTCTATCCATAGAAAGTTTCCTTAAAGAAGCAGTTACATCACAACAACAACAAAGCATTACATATTAAATGTGCTGTTTAATACAAACATACTCTTCTGACCATGGCATTATGTAACTGGCAAGCAACTTAAAATCTACAATAAACTTCAAATAGGGGGAGACTCCTACACTACAGCTGAAAATACTAGGGAGAAATGAATTAGAAGATACTACTAAAATGGGTCAGTGGACTAAATAGAATAATATCCAAACATATATATCACACAAAATTACAGAATACAGTTTCAGTTAAGATATTAGAGACATATTCAAGTGTATATACAAAAAGGTATGCATATTTAGCACCAGAAGGGTCCTAACAAAGGTAAAGACTCTTTAGGGAGAATGTAAGGAATGACCTTCAGGCAAGGTCAAATGTTCTCATAGAACATAATAAAACTTCAAACTGCTTTACAAGTTCAATAACAGGCAGAAAAGAACTAACAAAAAGACGTCACAAGATGAACTGTGGTCATACTCCCCCCTGATATATTGCGTGAGTTCTCTTCTGTCTAAATAAATGGTCATTCCCTTTGCACAGTTGGAAAAGTGGTTTGGAGGTTTGTTCTGCTACATACAAAGAAGATTTGCATAGTGATGCAATTCAAATTCTGTTTAAAAAAAATAATATTTTCTAAGCTAGTTTTTTACATTTCCAAAATGTGCATTAGTATTTACGTACTGGTGGTGAAACCTTGAATCCATAGCTAGTGCAAACCATGTAACAATCCGTCTCTGAGGATAGAATTAAGGGGGTAATTCAGCAAGCAGCAAAGTGAGCTACGATGCGTTTGGCTCACTTCGCAAATGGTAGTATGCGCATGCTGATGTCCTGTGCGCGGACATCAGCATGCGCATTAAACGGATTCCCATCTCGGCGAGGCAACTCTTTTGTTCTTGCCGAGACAGGAATCTCTTTAATGCGCATACTGATGTCCACGCGCAGGGCATCAGCATACGCATACTACCATTTGCCGAACGCATCATAGCTCACTTCGCTGCTTGCTGAATTACCCCTTAGTCTCTAATTATCTTTGGCAGGATTTGTCCTAAATAAAAATATTGCATCTAAATTTAATGCAGTTAAAAATCAGAGAAAATCAAAAAATGATATTTTTTCCTTGTTCTTCTCTTTAATATTTAAGGTGCACTACCATGATAGTGTCTAAACAAAAACTTGATGTCAAAGTAAAAAATGAATTGTATTTATCTTTATACATAGTTTTTTTTATCAGTAAACAGCACAGAGACATCTACAGTATCCCAAATTACTTTTAATCAGATACATTTGCCAATGACTTTTTATAAAAAAATGTGACACAAAGCTATGAGCTGCTTTCAGAGTATGGGAGGTACTATGTCACAGACAGGGGTTATACACAGTTTTAAATATGGAATGTGAAGATTCTAAGAACTGCCAACATGAAAGATGGAACTCTAAGACATAAGGACAAATCATTGACTGGCCTTAACTAACAAGGGCTGTTATTTATAGAAAAGAAAATGATATGAAAAACAGGTGCGAGGACTATTGCATATCACTCAAGCATCCTGGATTCCATGGGTAGTCCCATTTTTCAGTTCCTGTCCCATGGTCCCCTGGTTTAAATCCTGAGACCCCAATTCTCCAGTCCTCCCAAGAGCCGAATATCTCCTGTACACTGTGTATTTGGTGTACTCATGTATAAGTCAAGAAATTTTAGTTAAAAAAGTCATTTAAAATAGTACAGTCGACTTATACATGAGTCAGATTAGTTTTGAGAGCAAAAACAAAACAAAAATTATCAACAGCAGGCTAGAGAGAGCTGCTTGGAGCTGAGACACAAACGCACAGCACAGCAGCAGAGGCACTGACCCGAATCTGTAAGTAATTACAGCACACACACACAAGATCACTGAATAAACTCACCGGAGGGTTAGTTAACAAGCCTGTTAACAGCATCCACCCATTGCAGACTCTCACAGACTAGGGCCAGCCCGAAGCACACAGAAGCACATGCAGTCAGGGACTGCCTCTTAAAGGAGAATGCACATTAAACTGTAGCTGACAGAAATAAATAAAATCTTATTGCTATCTTGTATTTTTACAACAATTCTTTAATATATTATGCTAACAAAATCCCCAAGTTTTACTCTTGACTTATCCATAGCAAATTTCATAATTGTTGGCCAAAAACTGTCCTCGACCTATACATGAGATTGACTTATAAACGAGTATATACTGTATATATTGCCTTTAAACTGCTCTAGAAACCTATACTGCTCTTTGATGTACTATACTAGGAAAAATATTATACTTGTTTGGATTAGAACTGATCCACCTATGGTAGCCCAATACAGCTGGTCAATAAAAACCTTCGTTTCCTGAAAATAACATATGAGGCAAGGGGCTTCCCAAGAAAATTTGCAAAAAAAAATCCAACCTTTGGTTGGAAATAAGTCCAAATGCTTAATGCTTAATATACAGTATCAAACGCCTGTTACCCATGTCAATCACAATGTGCAATATATGTATACAATGAATCTATGTCCAGTTCACTGATTTACAAACTGTATTCTGGAATAATTGTTGAATTGTTATTTTATAACTAAAATAATAATAAAAAATGCTTTTAAAAAAACTATATAAAGATAAGGTCAACATTTCATATGCCAGTAAGAAAACAATCCAGATCAGTAAAAATAGGTAGTTTTGAACTATACACAGAATTTATTCTACAGCATTTGCGAGACTGTGTTGCTTCTAATTGACCTTAATACATCAGCAATTTTAATAATTTTGAAAAATATACTAACCTAGTTAATAAGGCTGAAAGAACAAAATAGACTCATGTCCATCCAGTTCAGCTTATCTTCCTGCAATGTTGAGGCAAGAGACAATTATCCTCATATTAGGGAAAAAATTCCTTCCAAACTCCAAATATGGCAATCAGAATAATTCCCTGGATCAAGATCCCACCTACAGTTATCCAGTACCCATAACTTGCAATGTTCTTACATTGAAGGAAGGTCAACCCCCTTTGAACTCTTTAATGGAATCAACCATGACAACTTCTTGAGTTCCATAACCTCACGTCTCTTACAGTAAAATTCCCCCTTCTTTGTTGGTGCAGAAACTTTTTTCCCTCTAAATGCAAAGGATGCCCCCTTGTTATACTTACAGTTCTTGGTATAAATAGATTGTGGGAGAGATCTCTGTACTGACCCCTGATATGTTTAGAAATGGTTATTAGGTCACCTCTTAATCTTCTTTTTTCTAGACAAAATAACCCAAATTTTGATAATCTTTCTTGGTACTGTATATTACCCATTCCTTTTATTACTTTAATAACGCACCTTTGAACCTTCTCAAGCTCAGCTACATCTTTCTTGGGCACTGGTGCCCAAAACTGCACACAATATTACATGTGTGGTCTGAAGAGTGATTTTGTAAAGCATTATAATTATGTTGTCATCAGTTGCATCTATTCCCCTTTTGATGCACAATGTCAGTAAAAATATCCTATGTATCCTATGACAGTGTATATTGTGACAAATCTCAATTAAAATCGCTTCCAAAAGGAAGCAATTGATAAAAAATAGAACATTGCTATTTGGATTGACATGACAGTTATTCTCATACAGTGCTTGTAGAAATGTTATTTTTGAAGTTGAATATCTGATTTTTATTAGTTTATGGAATCTCTCTCTAAAGGTTGTGGCTAAACTGGCCTTTTTGGGGCACTTCATGAATATGTATTATCTAAATTTCAATAAAAAAAGATAGGTGGGTTTTTTTTTATATCACAGACAATACAGTAGATGGCTGCAACCACAAGCCTCAAAATAATACAAATCTGGAATTCAACTTAAAAGATAACCTGTACTGCTGTTTTTTAATTACAGTTGTATTGCATATGCAAAAACAATTTTTGGACAAAAAATTAATTTATCCTAATAATACTCCCCATACCTAGATTCTAGTACGTACAATTGTCATGCAAAATGTTTGTATTATATACAGCAACAATTTAGGGGGTTATTGGTTAAAGTCCAAATTGTCGCAATAGACTGCTACTGTCGTAGTCACATCTTTAAAATGAGAATATTGTCGCAGTTGCGACTTTAATATGGAAATATTGTCACAATTTTAAAAATTGTTGCAGTTGTGATTTTACAATGGGAAAATTGTCACGGTTACAGATTTACTATGTGAATCCGCTGTTTGAGAATTTGATAGTCAAATTATCGCTTTAGTCAATAGCCCCCTATATCTTACCATGCTACAGTTTTACAAACCTCAGAGCAGCTAACAAATGTATAAATCACATTGCTCAGTAGCCTAGCTATTTTGACCAAGGGGCCTATTTAATTTGCTTACATTCCAGAAACAAACCAGATATACTGTATAACACAATGCTTAGTAGGGATAGTTCTGAATGTATACACTTAGTGACTGGGAGATAAAGGATGGGAAGGTAACCAGTTACACTGGACATCAAATAAAAATATACTTAAAAACAGAAATATAGCATTAAGTGCTAGGTGGTTCCACTCCTCTGTAAGAAATTACAGACAAACAGAGCACACGTAGTATTTTGATCTGCAATCCTTTGAATGTGTATTCACATAGCTCTCTCTTATAAGACGGATATCAGGTATACGCTGTAGATTGTCTTAATAGTGGAATTATTTGTTGTCCACAGTAGTCCACCTCCTTAAAGATACTCAAAATGAATAAAGGAGAAATAAGTGTAACACAGCCTTTGATCAAGACTAAGGGGCTAATTCAGGAAAGAGAGAAGGTACCTTGCGATGCTTCTCATCAGTTCGCCGAGATGGGTACACGCTCCCTGGTCTCCTGCACGCGGAGATCAGCAAATGCTTTAAAGGTACTTCGGCAAGGCAACTCGAGTGGTCGCGAGGTGAGCCTAAGTACCTTTAAAGCGTTCGCTGATCTCCGCTTGCAGGAGACCAGGGAGCACGTACCCATCTCAGCGAACTGATGAGAAGCATCGCAAGGTAACTTCGCTCTTTCCTGAATTACCCCCTAAATCACTGAACTCATTACGCTCACAGAATTAAAAAAGGTTTGTTTTGCACATCATAAAAAAACCTTATCTGCACAGTCTTTTCCAGTTGGGAACATGACTGGGCAATGAGTAATGAGAAATAAATATTTGGCTTCAAAATGTCCTTCAAGTACTGACTTTTGAATGGAAAACACTAAGGCATACAGTGCCAACCCAGTCACTAATAGTCACTGGGAATTCCTTAATAGTCCATACATATTTATTGAATATATTATACAAAGTCTACCTTAGCAATGCATTTCTCTTTTTACCAAACAATAGCTTGGGCTCAATAGAACCTTGGTCTGATTTTAAGCAAGGTTGTTCTTGGCTGGTCACACAGCTTGAATCTTCTTTTGGGTCACGTGACTGCATCATGTGACTAGGTAATTTACCAGTAGCAATATAGTGGTACTGAATACTGTCCCAATTCCAAGTCTTAATGGATGTGGGGGAAGGAAGGATGGTTTGAATTAAAAAAAAAAAAAATTAACATGGCTTTTTTATATTAATAATGTGCCATTCAGTCTGTGTTTGGCCGTGGGCATTTAAATTTAGCTGAAGGTTTAAAAAAATCCAATCCATCATCAGTAAATAATAGAATCTTTGTTGGAGTAAATCTTTTATTTATTTTTTTTCACTGCACAAAAGAAAAGAAATATTTCTATACCACGGTTTCTCACAATCAGCATTTGACAAATGTGGCTCGGACTTGTCTAATCATGTAGTGAAATACCTATGTCACTTTGCTTTGACGGGCTCCCTTTTATTTAAAGAACTCTTTCAAAGCATTGGAGACTTGCACTTCCACTGTGCAGATAAGCCCGTGTGTTGAGAACAAGTCCAGAAATACTTGATGCCAAAATGCTATTAAAGATATATACTGAGTTACTACAAATGACTGTTAACTGCCATAGTAAAAAGCTTTGCAAAAATAATAGTTAAAAGGACTCTGATATTTCCCATTGACTATGTCACAGTAATGAGCATTACTGCAAATGCTGCCTCATTTACTAGAATTATAAATATAATTATGATTATTATACAGATAAGATGGGCCGCACATCATGCAAATATCATGACGCCCTATAGAACTATCACTAAATCATTTCTAGTCTTTCATTAACCCATAATTTGCTAATAGATTTGTGGTACTACATTTAGGGATGAGCGCAAGCAAATTTTATGCTGTAGAAAATGTTGCTCCTCCCTACTCTCCAAAGTTATGCCCATCCAGCTTCAGGTTAAATGACTTATTATCAAGTCCAACTGATTGTCCTTATAGTTGCTGAAACAAATGATTTAGGGCCTCCAAATTCAGATGTCAAATTCACCTTGCTACTATTCAAGTCGCATCCCCAAAATAGACACAAATTCGCTTCCCAGTGTTGACTAAGTGGAGAATATGCTTGTTGAACAGCTGGACAGGGGCAATCACTGTTGCATGTGTAGTGTGGTGTGGTCAGGCAGATAGAAGTAGGATGAGAAGTCTTCGGAGTGAGGAGAATTTGGCAAGTGAAGGGCAGTGACATTAGTTTCACTATATCCCACTAATTGTATTCTGTAAATATTCTATCTACTTCTATGTCACCTTGTCTCTAGGTCATCTTGTCACTTAGTCGCAGTTGACATTGACACTTTTGAATGAATAGTTGCCTTATGCAACTCTGGAGTCCTGCTATCAACCCCCCAATTTGCCAGTCTGAAGTGGTGAAATCAAACAGGTGAATTCAGAGCAGTTAATTCACCCTTTTGTCAATCAGCCTCATTGACTTTACGCAGACATGTGTATGTAGCATAGTATATTTAGTTCCCTTTTCTATTAGGTCTCTTGTGTCTTTTAAATGGATTTAATGGTCCAATCTTACTTTCCTAATGGACTGCAGTATGCATGCAGATTGTCCCTTTCAGCTTCCTTTTCACTTGAGACCAGTCATTTGACACTGAATATCAAGCCATTGGCAGTCAGCCCTGACCTATTTTTTGGAGAATCCTTCTCTCTACAAATGATGTTCCAACTCTGCTAACTTGCCTCCCTTCTGAACATGTCAGAAAATTATCACAGCATACCACTGTGTCTGCATTATTAAAGATACTGCTCCTTGTGGCATGCTGTTTGGATAGAGGAGGTGAATATGTGATAAAAACAAATGCATGTTCTGGTCAATAAACACTGTTACTTACAGGCAAGCATTCAACTGATGTACAGCAACTCATTAAATTGCCCCGTTATCACAATTATCACAGCCTTAGCACTAGAAGCTATGTTTGTTTTCAAACGATGGATGCCCTGGAATTGAAATGTATTTAAGAGAAGGAAAGAAGAACCCACAGCTTTATTAAAACAGATATATAAGACCATACAGATATATTTAGACTGTAAGCTTTATGGGGCAGAGACCTCCTACATCTTGTGTCCACCACAACCTAGCACTTAAAGTGAAGTATTCTTGTGATATTATACTTGTATTGTACAATGCACTTTTCCCATGTTTGTATTATTTTTATACTGCTGAATTGTACAGCGTGAGTACATTTGTGGCCCTTTATAATAAAATTATACATAGATACATGTAACCCTTGTTCTGTTGCTAGCCCGAGCTTATGGTAAGGTGCTGCAAAGTCAAAGCAACTGCCATATTTACCAGTACTTTAACATATGGTATATGCAAACTTATTGCTAATGTATATCCAGTATTGTGAGTTTATATAATTGTTAATAGCTTGTATTGTAATGCAAGGGACACTTGCATTGTCAGACACCAGATCCCTGTATGGAGGAAGGTCCTAGTCTCCATGCAAACTGCTGTGTATTCCATTTTGCAGATGGATGTCTGGAATAAAGTTTATTGAATGCCCTGACTGTTCCTGTGTTAACTCATTAGGTGTGCAGCAGTCATATGAGTATTGATATTACAATGCACAGAATGATTTAAAGTATCTATAAATAAAGTTGTTCATGTATCTTCAAACATAAGCACATATAGGAATGACTATATGGGGCCCAGAGTAGAAGTAATGATGGGACTCCTTTATAGTTAATATTGTATCAGCTGAGCACTGTTATACCATTATTTTATATGTAATTTACAGCAACTACTCTTATGGGGGAATTCAGGATAGTCTGAAGTGAGGTGCGGAGTGTTCGCCTCACTTCGGACTGACTGATCTGCGCTCACTGATGTCCTGCACGCGGGCATCAGCGATCCATTAAAGGGATTCCAGTCTCGGCAAGGCAACTCTTTTGCTCTCGCCGAGACTGGAATCCCTTTAATGTGCTCGCTGATGTCCTGCACGCGATCAGATCAGTCAGTACAAAGTGAGGAGAACACTCCGCACCTCACTTCGCACTATCCTGAATTCCCCCCTTACTCTCAATATTACTTGTGCCATGCAATGTGCCATGTACCAATGTATTGATTTATCAACTGTTTTTGTTTGTTGCTGATTGGGTAACTGGCAAAAACCAGAGTCCCTTGGCAACAGTCCTGCTTTTCTGCCAGCCCTTATTTCTTAATAAAAAATTGTTGAAGATCCTTGTCATCCTTTCCGTTTAAGTTGTTGTGTTGCTACCTCTACATTCAATGCCTATTTTACCATTAACCGTATCAATGACACATATTAGGAACAAATATATGCCTTCTTTGCCAAAGATAGTTAGATTCCTCTTTAATGGGTGCATTGCATTTTGAGAGAAAGCAGAGACTCTTTCACGTGTTGTTTACTCCAACGAGTGGCACACAGTAAAGTCCATACTCAAAATAGGCGCCAGATGATATTTGTGAAATAAAAAATATTTGCAAAAATCTAATTTATTTTGTAAGACTAAAAACCATTCAAGTTAGCAGCACATTATAAAACAACTCTGCCTCAGCAGTGCATTCAATGACATCCTGAGTTTCCATCTTCTCATAATTTCTAGAAGGATTTCTGCAGGACAGTGATGCCCAACCTATGGCCCGTGACTTGGTGTTATCCGACCCTCGAAGCTTCTGCCCACAGTGTAGGAAATTGGCAACAGTTGGGAGGACCTGGTCAGCTCATTACTGAACAGGATGTCAGTTCAGTAATACGCTGTTTGCAGTATCTCGCAACTGGATGGAGCACTTCCCCGCATTGTTAAGACCCTTACTTATGGGTTCATCATGTGTTGGAATGCATATGCGTTCCATTAGTCGGCGCCAGCTGTTGATTTATATGGCTCTCAGGCTGAAAAAGGTTGGGCATCACTGCTCTAGGAAAAGTAAAGATAGACTAAAGACAGGCTTATTTAATTAGTCATTTTACCAAGGCCACTTAAATAGGACATAGCTGCCTCACTACTCAACTTTGGCATTTTGGGTTTTCCCTTCAGGAGGTACAATACTGTATCAATAAATCCTGGCCCTATACCAGCTAAGGCCAGGGTAACATGTGCTGTTTTTCAGTTGAGCTGGGAAAATAATCTCCATTGCTTCCTATGCGATAATACACACAGATTATTGTGCTTTGAATCATAGACAATAATGAGCCTAATTAAGAAAAAGGCCCCCTGAAAAACAGCTAGTGTAACCCTGGCCCAATGGTAGGGAATAGGACCATCCCATTATACTGCCACCAGAATGTCTCAGTACAGTCCACTCTCATGCCTTTAACTTCATGGTAACTGATCAGCACATATCAAAGAAAATCATTACCCCGACAAGACTCTAAGTTGATTCACTCTAAGGACTGACATATTCACAGACCAACAAATATACCACATGTTTATTTAGCAGTGACAAGATTAGGGTGCTCAGCTAGGATATCACTGAAATTTTCCAATGGACATATTCTGGCTAGATATGTGTGTGTGAGGTAATGCTCAACGCTATTTAAGGTCACCAGACTGAATTCTAGTTTCATTCCTTCTTACCTTGTTACGTGACATACTTTATGCTGATTGATTGCTGAGACTGACCCCTTTCACCTCAGTCTGAACTTGTTCTACCTGCTCTGACATTGAGATCCTTGAGAAACCCAATTAGACAAGCTGCAATGTAAACTTTATATCCATTTATAGAGCTCTTGTCATGGGAACCCTTGAGGGAGGCTGGTTACCATATTGCCTAAGTTTCAATTTGTGAAACACAGAAGTCATCAACTCACCTGGTGTCCTGCTTCCCCTACTGGCTTTTCTACAAGTGACAGGTGTGCTTTTTCAAAGAAAGGTATTAACATAGCATTTACAAGTATATTTTCAATGTATTTCATGCCTTAAATGAATGTACTGATTGGTTTATTGCCAGGCTAGGGAAAATATTAGAATTTTTATCTCAGTATATATTACTGTAACCTTTCCCTTCAGGATTTTCTCTCTAGTAACAAAATGCTTTCAGTATTATTATCTGAAATTAGGTACTTACCTAGGCTCCATGTGACATGAATCATAGGAGTGAAGGGAAAGCACCTAGTATTTCAGAAACATGGTCAGTCAGAACAAAGATCAAATATTGGATTAAAATACCCCAAAACACTGTATTCTTTTTTTAAGCAAAGATATGCTGGTACATATCTGGTCAACAATATACATCCAACACCATGTCTACAATTAACCTCTAACCCTAACTGCCAAAATAATTCTTTATTACTGAATCAGGAAGGCTGGTACCACCCTGAAATATTGCATTAAATGTGTGGGGGTTGGTGAATTTGGTGATAATCAGTTATAAAATGGAGGTGGTCTTGGTAATTGGTATATTGTACACTAATTTCAGACAATAATACTGAAAGCATTTGGTTACTAGAGAGGACATCCTGAAGGGAAAGGTAACAGTAATATATGCTGAAATATAAATGACGAACTGAGGTGTATAGACTTTAGAGAAATTTATTAAACTCGGAAAAGCCGTTTGCGCTTTTCTGAGTTTAATAACTCGGGAGAATGATCTGAAGTTTCTCCCGGTAAGTATCACGAGATTTGACTCGTGCGATACTTGCTGTAACAAACTTTTTAAATTAAATATATCCATGGAAAGGTAGCCATATGGCTACCTTTCTATGGATATATTTAATTTTAAAAAGTTTCTCACGGTAAGTATCGCACAAGGCAAATCTCACGTTACTTACCGGGAGAAACTTCAAATTAATCTCCTGATTAAACTCGAAAAAGCCAAAAAGTCTTTTTAGAGTTTAATAAATTTCACCCACTAGTCTATAGGTCTTCAGACCTTGCTGTAGATTTTTTCTTTGAAGTGCACCATAACTTAGTGTAGGTTCTGACCATATGATGAGCCCTTGACAAAATGTGACTGTGGCCCAAGTTACTGATTTAGTCCAGAATATCCACCATTAATTTCCAAATATAAAAAGATGAATAGATTCATAAATACATTTACTGTGGAAACAGATGCTGAACAAAACACAATTATTTATACAAGAAGATATATTAATTATGTCTTTTTAATAATGTATTTGTAATAAATATTAAACAACACTAACTAGTGGCAGTTGGAGTAGTATATCAACTACTAAAATGATACATTTTTCATTGTTTTATTTTAGTACATAAAAAGTTTAGAGGGAGGAATTACTCCAAGTACAAATTGTCCTGTAGCTGTGTGTCACTTTGCCTCACAATGAATTTGTGACTCTTGCATTTATCATGTGCTGAAGATTACAATTTGCCAGGGCATACAAGAATGAATACATGGATTTGGGGTCTTTGGTGAATTGGGGGTCTTTAAACAGGATTCCTGGAGTTGCGTCATTAATTCCAAAAAATTATTCTGGCAACATTTTATGAGAAGACTTGAAAAATGCTGCAACGAAGTGCCAAGCAGGAGCTAGGAATTGTCTGCTAGTAAAATGACCAGAGATAAAAAATGTTGCAAAACCGGTGACTAAACAGAATGGTGTCATTAATTACCCTTTTTCATGATAGTTCATGCATACTTCCAGTATGAAGTCATAAATATAGAGAGAGAGATAATTATGGTGTCATTGTCTCCCTTTATCAGATTCAAGTAAAGATTGTCGCTTCATTTCTGAAGTTTTTTTTTGCTTTTTTTTTACAAATTCACTACAATAAACCACGTCTGCTATTCCCCAGACCAGTGATTTTCAACCTTTTTTGAGCCGCGGCACATTTTTTACATTTACAAAATCCT